>RJWJ010001469.1:0-110642 GCA_004363605.1 Indri indri
GCAGCTGCAGCCCTGTGCCTCTTCTGGGGACAGGGACGAGGGGAGGATGGCTGTGGTGCACACGGCCCGTGGCAGGTCTGAGTCAAAACACCTAAGGCCGACCCCGGCCGGTCATGCGGAGGGCTGCCCAGTCATCGCCTTATGCCGGCCTGGGTCACCCAGGCAGGCTGGGTGCGGCCCAGTCAGCCGTGACTCAGGCCCCAGCGTCCGCGCCACGCAGCAGCGGGCAGGGGCATCGGGCACAGGGACGCCCCCTCCCCAAGCCCCGGCCCTGCTTCTCTCCTCGGCCGCCCCGAAGACCCTGCCCCCACCTGTGTCAGGTGCAGACGGGCGGGAGGGGGGCTCTCTGCTCCTGCTGCCCCCAGCCCTTGAGCTGGGGGGCGGGGTGGAAGTGGGGGAGCTCTGGACGGGAAGTCAAGTGGGGGGCGGGGTGAGGAGCCAGCGCCAGAGGAGACTCAGCAGGAGAGGGAAGCAGAGGGGGCCCGGCCCTGAAGACGATGGTGTCCCACTGAAGACCTGGAGAACCTTCGAGACTCCGGAGGGTCGCGCGGGCACAGACCACGGTAGGCTTCCCGACGGGGCAGGGCTGGGGGGTAACACCGGCCCCCCAATCGATCCTCCACTAGGGCAAACATTACTCTTCATGTGGCTGGGGGCACCTGGGGGCCCGCACCCTCTCCAGGCCTCAGTTTCCCCATCTGTGTAACGGACGGGGTCATGAACTCCCCGAACATCTCTCTGAGGACGTTGGGGCAGAGCCAGAGAGACTGGATGTGGCGCTGTCAGGTGGCCACGTGAGGGGTTAAAGATCTTGCAGGGGTTAAAGGGCAGGGGAGGGACGCTGGACAGGGAGCTGGAGGGAGGCCTGGGCTGGAACCAGGTTGTGCAACCCTGGAGGAGCTGCCCCTCCGAGGGTCTTGATTCCTGGATCCCCCAGGGACCCTCGAATTCCCTTTTCCCTGGAGCAGCGGAGGGTGCTGGGCCCGTGGAGGGCTTGGAGATGGAGGGGAGGTGGGCAGACGGTCTCTGTCCCTCTGGGGGGGTGTCACAGGATCCCTCATAGTTGGCTCTGGGGTCTGTGGTGGGTCAAGGTCATGGCCCCTAAGCTTGTGACCTTGGGCCAGTGCAGGACTTGACCTCTCTGTGCCTCACTTGCTCTGTAAAATGGGCCTAATGATGGCGCCCGGTGCAGAGAGGAAAAGCACAGGTAGAGTCCTCGCACGGCGCCTGGCCTCAGGGGCTTGGCGCGGATAACTGGGGAAGGGGCTGCTGCCCAGCCCTGCTGTCGGCAGTTCCTGAGAACCAGGGAGAGGCTTCCAGGCGGGCAGGGAAACTGTCCCCCGGGGCCGTCCTGGGTCTGGACCTGGGATCACCTGGCTTCCCGGGGCAGGGTGGGGGCCTCCAGGCTCCACAGCTGGAAGGCCCTGGCTTTGCTTGAGTCTCTGCCCTGCTTGCTTCCTGCTGTGTGACCTGGGGGACTCGTCTCACCTCTCTGGGTCTAGGTCTGTGCCTCTGTAAAGTGGAGATGGTGATCCCCACCACGCACAATTGCGAGGACCGTAAATGGTGCCCGGGGAGCTAGGGGATAACTTGGGGGTCAACCCTGGGTAGGAGGGGGCAGCGAGGCCCAAGCTGGGGGAGGAGAAGTTTCCCCTCCTCCTCCTCCTCCTTCTCCTCCCGGAGCCTCAGCTGGGCAGAGGCATGTGGTCCTGGCGCCCCCTTGTGGCCGATCCCAGGGCTTCCCCCCAGGAGGTGCCGGACAGGGCACAGGCCCTTCCAGGACCCCCTTGGCCATGCCCCCTTCCCCTGCCTTGGCCGCTATCTGCCCACTTCCATTCTGAACGTCAGGCATCCCCACACGCTTCCTCGAATCCCCAAATCTCGCCCTGCCCGGCCCTGGGGGAGGCACTGGCCGCAGGCGGGCCTGGGGCTGGCAGGGCCGTGGCCGCGGTGCCTGCTGCCCACTGGGCAGTGGGGGGCGCTGCTGCCCGTGGCTTGGAGCAGGGCTAGGTGGCTGGGCTTTGGAGAGCGCGGGGCAGGGAGCCCTGCACCTGGCCCTCCCCTGGCGCTGGGCCCAGCTTTCCAGGGGAACTGGGTAGCTCTCTCCCCCACCCCCACCCCAATCCACTCCTCAAAAAGCCTTTTCTAGCCCTTTTGAGACTGATGACCTAATCAAGGAAGGGAAACTGAGACTCCAAGAAGCTTCTTTCTGGAATTCTCACAACCAAATCAGGACTGAAACCCAGGTTCCTGACTCCCTGTCTGGGGGTCCAAGAGAGGCGACTGGCACACACGCTATTGGGGGTGTGCCACTAGTTTGCTGTGTGGCCTTCGAAAAGTGACTTCCCCTCTCTGAGCCCCACCAGTGAAGTAGTAGCAGCTCAGACAATGTAACAAAGGCATGTCTTCAGAGCCTGCTGGGCTTTCCCCAGTACGGTGCTCGTCTCACAGGTGACCACACTGAACCCCCATTTTGTAGATGTTGGAACTGAGGCCGGAGCGATGAGGTCACCTGACTGAGGTTGCACAGCTGGTCGGTGGCAGAGCCGGGACTGGACCTGGGGTCCGGCTGGTCCCAGAGTGTCCCTAGCCTCCTCCCCTCCACCTCACGGCCTCATCTGCTCCCACCTTTCCTTTTGATGGGCCCTAAGTTTCCTCCCCGGCTACGTCCCTGGGGAAGGCAGGTGAGGATGGGGACCACAGGTCACTGTCCTCTCTCCGAGGGTTCCCTGCCGCCGGCCTGCTGGCCAGAGTGGACGCGGGAGAGACCTCAACAGCTGAGAGTCTGGCAGAGACACCGCTCTCCCGACAGCCCACTGTGACGCCAGGGCCAGGCGTGGGTCCCACCCAGAAAGGGAGGAAACGGAAACAGGGTCCAGGGGTGTGGTGGGGGCGGAGGCTCGGCCGGGCAGGAGATCAGAGCGGGATTGTGTCATGGAGTCCTGTGGCTGATAAGCCACCGAGCGAGCGGCCAGCCCAGGCGGAAGGAGGGGCTCCCGGGGGTGACTCGGTGGCAGGACCCCCACGGGCCACCCGCTGCCAGGGAGCAGCGCCTGGCTTCCTGGACACACCTGGGCCTCCCCAGGCCTGTTTTAGGGGGGCTGGAGGCGGGAGTGGGGGCATAGAGGTGTGGGGCACAGAACTGGCTCCGTTACACACTGCCTGACCTCAGGCACATCATTCGACTCTCTGAGCCTCGGTTTCCAAGTCTGCAAAGTGGGGATTAAAATGAGAGTGAGGGCTAGGGCTCGACGTCACAGGGGCCCTGGTTAGCACATGGGGATGCTTTGTGTTGGGGGAGGGGTGGGAGAGCGGCTTTCGAAGGCCTCTGGGGCCTGTGCCATGCCAGCCACGTGCCCCAGGAGGGGTGTGACAATGAGCTGGGATGCTCCTCAAGGCCTGGGTGGGGGGGCCGAGGGTGCAGGGCTGGTGGGAGATGGGCACGGTGCCCGGTTGCTGGGCGGACACAGGAGGGGGCCCCTCTAAACCCGGCTGCTGCCCTACCTGCTCCTGTCCCTCCCCTGGCCTCAGGCCGCTCACCTGCCTTCTGGCCCAACCCCAGCCCCGGGATGGATGGGACCACTTTGCTTTTTCCGTGGTGTCACCATTGTATCACCGTCGCCAGGCCTGGGGCTCCCATCACCCTCCAGCCCACCATCCTCAGAACATTCCTCAGGTGCCCCCGGGCGCTGGATCGGGTCAGGGTGGCCCCAGGAAGCTTGGCTCGGGGGGGAAGGGAGGGACAGGAGGCCAGGCCCCACCGCCGAACAGCCGGTTTCAGGCTGAATGGGTCGGCGGCCGCTTCCTGTTCTGTTTATTGCCTCTGAGTTCAGGAAATCATTGAGTGACACATCACCCCCCCGACCCGCCCCGCAATTATTTAATAGGAGCCGCGCTGTGGTCTCTCTCTTTTGGAAAATCCAGTGGGAGAAGGAAGCTGTCAGCTTGGCTCTGACATCAGCTTTGTCCCTGCGCCAAGAGCAAGGGTGGCCAGGGCGGGGGGCGGCGGGGGGAGACGGGGTGGGGTGAGGAGGAAACCAGCTGCTGGTGGCCCCTGTGACGTGAGGCTGCCACATGGTTCCCAGGGGCGGGGGCTGGAGGGTGAGCGGCAGGGATTGTTGGAGACACACGCTGGGGCGCACGCATGCACAGGGTCACGCCTCCCACTCACCGAGCCGCCATGCCCAGAGACCCTCTGTCCCACACAGACTCACTCGGACATGGGGTCAGACGCACACTCGCACAGGACTCACACCCGTGGTGTCACACACACACACACACACACAGCCACGCAGAGGACTCACAGTGCCAGCTGCGGTCTAGCTCTCTCCCAGCTACACAAAGCAAACAGTGCAAACAGGTCCACGCACACACACGTGCACACACACAGGGCCAGACACAGCTGAATGCAGGCGTGCACAGACACACAAAGGTACTCACTACACACACACACTTACACAGGCCAATGCCCACTCAGTCTCAGACAGACAGACCCAGCCACGTCCCCAGCCCCACAGGGTGTGTGTCCCACCGCAGGCTGGGCCTCCCGGCCTCGGGCTGCCCTGGGAAGGTGAGCTGTGGCCACTTCCTCCACCCGCACGCGCGGTGAGGATGAAGGGCCACCGTGGCAGGGGGAGGAAAGGCCTGTGACTATCCCGGGCCCCGCCCAGGTGGGACAGGGCGGGGCAGAGAGCCCAGGGATCTGAGGCTGCGGAAGGGAGTGGACGGTGAGAGGCCGGGCTCTGGGAGGGCCTTTGTCACGGCACAGGGTGGCACCGGCCACGCCCACCCCCCCACGGTGAGCACCTGCCCCGGAGCCCCATCTGCCCACAGCCGAGTGACCTTGGCCAGGTCCACTCCTCTGCCCCTCTGGGCCTGGCTTTCGTCACCGATACCAGCGGCTCACAAACGTTTTTGACCGCAACCCACAGTAAGAAACACACTGCACCTTGCAAGCAGGAGTAGCCAACGCGTACAGACAACGGGAGCCATGCTCCGGGGAGCGACGGTCGCCCTCGACCTGGGCAAGGCCGGGTGACGCTGCTGTTCCATTTCCTTTCTGGAAGTGCTGGTGGCAACCCTCTAAACTGAATGCGCGACCCACAAAGAGGCCGGGGACCCCAATGTGAAAACATTGCTCTCACGTCTGCCTGTGGCAGTCTCGGGCTGGTTAGAGATTCCGAGAGCCTGGAGCGAGTAGAGGTGCCTGCAGAGTCTAAAATGTCACACCCGCTGGACGTGGACACAGGGCGGCCGCAACCCATTCTACAGGTGGAGAGGCCGAGGGCAGAGTCCCGAGGGGGACGAGCCCCGTGCAAGGCCATGGCTAGGCCTCTGGCCCTGACGGTGATCAGGGCATTGTGAGTTGCTGCTTCCCTGGCAATTTCTATCAGAAATGAAGAAAAAAAATGCAGTCACTCTGATTCACCTCCAGGGGGATTTGATTTCGATTCCTGACGCAGAATAATTGGGGAAATGCCAGGGTGATAATGGGGGCAGTTGGCAGGGGGCCAGGGTGGCTTCTGGTTTCTCCTTGGCCCTGGGGGTATTGCTGGCCCTGCAGGGATGGTCTGGGGTGCAGGTGAGGAGGGGCAGGCTATAGGCCCAGGGCTGGGGTTCGAGCCCCTTCTGGGGCCACACGGAGCTCTAGTTAGAACGGCTGTCACATGTTGACGCTTTATCTGCATTTTCCACTCATCATCCCCACGACAGCCTCACGAGGCTGCTGCTACAGCACCCCCATTTTCAGAGGGGAAATCGAGGCTCAGAGGGAGGAGGTTGGGTTGCCCCAGGCCACAGAGCCGGTACGCGGTGTGGGCAGATTCAAACCCAGGGCTGCTGGCTCTAAGGCCGATACCCTTACCCTCCTGGCGCCACCAGCAATCCAGCCCCAGATGGCCCACAGCTGACTTGCAAACCCACGGCAGTGGAGGCCGCTGGTGTAGCTGCACCCTCACTTCTCAAGCATGGAGGTGCCTTTGCCTTTTGGGACAGGACGTTCCAGTGCCTGGGCTATGCCTGTCTCCTCTGGCCACCCTCAATAGCCCTGGGCTCGGGACCCATCCTCCAGCCCCCAGCCCCCTTCCCTGGCCCACCTGATGGCTCTGAGCCCATTTCCTGGGTGGGAGCCACAAGGCGGGGGGCTGAGAGCTGCTGCTGGTGGGGTTTTCAGGGAAGTGAGTTTTCAGGGGGTGGTGAAGGAAGGAGGGGTCTGGGGGGTGCCCGGAGCTCTCAGTTTCTGGGTCACTGGTCCTGGGGAATTCCCGATGCCCGGAGAGCTGCTTACCTGGTGAGTAACTGCTGCTGCTGCCCACACAGGATGCCTGGCTGCGAGGGGACCGCCCCCCACCCCTGCCCATGGCCACTGCCATGCTGCCCTCTCTCCTGAGCGCCCCGGGGCCCAGGAAAGAAACAGACAGACAGGCAGGGGGCTGGCTCCCGCCCCCTCGTCCCCCACTGGGGCTCTGCAGGGGGTGTCTGGTGATTCAAGCCCCTCTGAGCAGAGCTGTGTCTCCTTCCTTCTCAGATGGGGCCTGGGGGTGAATCAGCCTCTGGGGGCGGTGAGGCCGGGTCAGCTGCTGTCCTCGGCTCAGGCCTGGGGTCGGGGTGGTGAGGGGCCAGGCTGGGCCATGGGGACATACTGCCATGTTAGCCCCCCAACCCATCCGATCTTTCTGGGGCACCCCTGACGCTGGAAGCCATGAGGGGGTCCTGCCTCCATTTCCCATCAGTAGGAGGTGGAGAGGTCCCTCTCCTGCCTTGCTACTCTGCCCTCAGCCCTGGAGTGTGCCAGAGTGTCCTTATCTGTCAAATGGGGACATGGACCCCTTCTTCACAGGGACGTCAACATAATCAGTGCTCACATGGAGAGAGAGGGCTTGCGGGGTGCCCAGAACCACGCTGAGCCCTGAGCCCTCTCGGCAAACCCACTATGTAGGTACCATTATTCCCATTTCTCGGATGAAGAGATTGAGGCCAGGAAGTGGTCACTTCCCCAAAGGCACCCAGCTCACACCTGGCAGAGCCCAAGCTCCAGCCTGGCTCTGAATGAGGCCAGAGTGCATCCTTCAAGCCACCAGACCTCCCCGTCTCCTCTCCATGAGACATTTGGCACAGACAGGTTTGGAAATTGTAAAATGCTTTCAAAAAATACTTAGCATCGACTCTGGGTGTAACCCTGAGCCAGGTGCCATCAACAGTACAAATGAGTGTCAGTCCCCTTCCGAGCCCTCAGAGATCGGGGAATGAGACTTGTCCCCACTTGAAACAACAGCAGACAGGACAAGGCAGACCAGAGCTGGTGGAGGGGGTAGGCAGGCTTCCTGGAAGAAGCTGACCTATGTGTCCCTGCCGTGTCTCTGGCTCCCCTGAGAGCAGGGAACCTCATCAGGTGCAGGGACCGCTGTGCCCTGCAAGACAGAGACCCGGGCTCCAGACTCGGCTCCACTGTCAACTCTGTGTGTGGCCCTGGGCAAGTGCCTTCACCTCTGCCAGCCTCAGTTTCCCCATCTGAAAAATAAGCAGCTGTGACATTCTACAAGAGGCTGGTGGATGGCAGGTAAAAGTCGGCAGGATTAGAGGGGCTGGGCGGCCGCCTGTGCCAAAGCGTGTGAGAGACAGAGCGTGCCAAGGGGCCCCGCAGAGGCCGGGGCCAGCCCATGCACTCACTTCCTGCACAGGGGAGAGGAGTAACTGGAGGCAGCGCCCCTGGCCCTCGCCTGGCATCCCCTGCCCAGCCTTGGGGGGGTGTCCATGTGGGCCTCAACTGTCCCCCTCTCCCTGAGGCCGGTCAAATCCCCAGCAGGCCCAGTCTGCAGGAGCCTGGGACGGCTGAGGATGAAGTCACAGCTGGAAGGGGCTGGGCTGGGGCTGCCACTCCAGGGTGGGGCCTGGGGTCACGACCCCGGGAGCAGGCAGCCAAGAAGGGAGGATGCCTTCCGTGAGGGAGCCGGGAGGGGGGGACACACACACAGCAGCATAGAGAGGGAGGGAAGAAAACAAACTCCCAGAGACCAAAGCTGGCCTGGAGCGCAGCCTGGGCGGCCGATTCCTGGGGGGCCGCGGCCACGTTGCAGGCGGCTCCCAGACTCGCGCTCCGAGACCCTGCCCGGCCTTCCTCCCAGAGGCCCAGCTCAGGTGGTGCCTGGACATGGACAGGAGGGGGAGGCTGGGCCCGGAGCACTCGGGGAGCACGAACCAAGCCAGGTACCGAGAGAGGGGAAACTGAGGCACGGGAGGGGCTGGTCAGGGCTGGGGTTAAGTGGCCCTAGTGTCAGTGCGTTCTGGATCCTGTCCTCACTTCCTGTTTCCTGTGGGGTGGGGCCGAGATTAAATGGCGACTGGGGGTGGATCGTATGGCTGGTGTGGGGTCCGGGGAGCCAGAGGCAGTGCAAGGCCCTGGACGGGTGGTGCAGGGGACAGATGGGGCAGGACAGTGGACAGGGCGGTGGCCTCCAGACCTAGAGCACCTGCTGAGAGACTCAGGCGGAGGGACAGGGGATTGATAGAAGGGGCCACAATGGGGTCCTGGTCACATGGATTTAGGGTCCAGGTCAGGCCAGATCAGGTGACAGGGCTCTGGGCGGGGTGGAAGTGGAACCGGAGGCTGATGCAGAGCTCACGTGCAGGAGACACTGCGGGGAGGGGACAAAGAGGGGGGGTGCGCTGCGGTGTCCTGAGCCAGGGCAGGGCGGGTGGGCCTCCTGGGGGCGCACGCTGACCCGAGAGCAGGTGTGTGGGAGCAGTAAGTGCCAGGTGGGCTCTCCATGGCCCCCCAAGGAAGAGACAAGATATGGGGGAGGCAGGAAGGAGGAAGAAGAGCCAGTCTGGGCTCTACTGGCCTCCTTCCTGCTGGGAAACGCCAGCTGGGACAGTTTTATCACCCCACATATGGGGCCCTGCCAAGAGAGCAAGGGGGACCAAGAGCCTGGATAGGACAGGGTGTGGGGGGGCGTGGCAGCAGGCACAAGGGCTCTTCCTGGCACGATGAGGGAGGAGCGCGTGGCTGGGCAGGTCCGGGATGTGGCAAGAGGCAGGAGCTGGGGTCATGGAGGGGTGGCCAAGGGGGTCATAGGGGTAGGGTCAGGGCAAGGCTTGCAGGAGCTCCCTGGCCTTGAAAAACTGACTCTTCCACCTTGATCTCAGGTCAGGTACAGGTGGGAGGGCTGGAGTGGGGTCCCTGGGGGATGAGATATCTCCTGGTACAGGGTGGGGGTGGGGGCTCGCAGCTTTGGGGACAGCATGGCCCGGATGTATGGCATGTTGTCTGGCCAGCACCCCCCACCTCCTGGAGTGTTTTGGTTTTACTTTTTACCGCCTTTCACGGAGGAGGAGTTGCTGTGCTCACTTTGCCCTGCTCACCACCGTTCCTTGGTGCCCACCCTCCTCATTCTGGAACCTGCCTGGCGCTGGCAAACACCAGAGCTTGTGACTCCAGAAGCACCTGCTGGGGCCGCCATCCTTCTCCGAGGCTGAGCTCCGAGGGGCTTCCCAGGCAGGTCTGGGAGGGGCTGGCTCAGCTCTCCCCCGGCCCCCAGCATCCTGGGGAGGAAGCCGGGGTCCGACTTTGCCAGGCCTCCCTCGGTCTTTGCTGTGGGTGTCCCTTTCAGAAAGGGAATGCTGGATCACCTTTTCAGAAGCTGTCTTGCAGACCATCCCCAAAGAACCGGGTCACAGCCAGGCCACCCCCACGTCTTCCTAGCCCGGGGACCAGTGGTCAGTAGAGCAGGTACACTGATGGCACTCAGGAGGCCTGACCCTCTGGGGCCCTGGGCAACGAGCTCCCCTTGGAGCCCCTCTTGGCCCAGTGGCAACGGGCAGGTTGGACAAGGCTACCTCTGGGGTGGCTTCCAGCGCCCACGTTCAGCTTCGCTTTATTGCTGTCTAAAGTCCAAGCCCGGCCCCAGCCCCTCTTCCTGGAGCCTCCTTCTCAGCCAAGCCCCAGCCCGCCGGCTCCCACTCCCCCCGACAAGCCCCCCAACAAGGGGGCCACAGGTGCCAGCCTCCATCTCTTGTCCGGTGTCTCACCACCTCCCCAAACCCAGGTGAGTCAGGGCGCCCACTGCTGGGGACCCCGCTGACTCGGCCTGGGGCCCCCTCCCCGACATCCCCATCTTCAAACAGTCCCAGGGCAAGCCACTCAGGAAAACCGCAGGGCGTTTTGTCGCAGGCTTCATTATAATTTTATCAATCAGATTCTTAGAAGAGGGAAAAAGTCTCTCCCTACCCTCCCACCTCACTCGTCCCCTCCCCCCCCGCTTTCTCTCTCACTTTCTTCCATTCATAATTTCCTATGATGCACCTCAAACAACTTCCTGGACTGGGGATCCCGGCTAAATATAGCTGTTTCTCTGTCTTACAACACAGGCTCCAGTATATAAATCAGGCAAATTCCCCATTTGAGCATGAACCTCTGAAAACTGCCGGCATCTGAGGTTTCCTCCAAGGCCCTCTGGAGTCCAGCCCATAATGAAGGTCTTGGCGGCAGGTAAATCCACCCGCCCCGCGCCGGCTTCCGCGTCCCCGCTGCGGGCGGCGGCGGCAACTTGGGGCACTTGGCGAGCGCGATCGGGACACCCACCCGCTGCAGACACACGGACGCTTGGGGCGCCCGCGCAGCGCCCGGGCCGCCGGAGGCGCTGGGTGGCGGCCCGAGCGAGCGCAGGCACATGGTCCCGGGCACCGCGCGCCCAGCCCGCCGCCTGCAGGTTGGCAGCCAGGGAGGGGGCCGCCGCAGCCTTCCTCCTCTTCCTCCTCCTCCTCCTCCTCACTCCCGCCACTGTCCCCGTGCTGCTCTTCCCTCTCCGCTTCCTCCTGGATTCACCCTGCCTCTTTCTTTTTCTTTCTTTCTTTCTTTCCGCTTTCTCTTTTCCGACCGCGTCCCGGGCTGCTCCCGGGGAGGGGCGCGGGCGGCTGAGCAGCTTGCAAACTCCGGCCTGGGACGGGAGCAGGTGCCGCCTGCGTCTGCTCGTGCCTGGATAGCCGCGGTCTGCGCTAGGTGAGATGGGGGTGTGGGGGCCCCCTAGCCATCCCGGGGCCTGAGCACTGCCTGGGGATGCTGACATGGACAGGGGACCCAAAAGAAGTGGCTCGAGGCTGCCACCATCCCTCCTGTCCCAGCAGGGGGATCCCGGCTAGAGGTCTCCAGCCTAGCGGGTCCCTGCTACCCTCAGGTGCCTCCAGCGGAGCCCTGGAAGGGCTGGTCTCAGGGAGCCTCGGTCGGGGGAAGCACCCCCGCCCCCCCAGTGGCCCTGGGTGGGGGGAGGGGCGATCTGGGACAGGCCCGCGCAGCTCCCAGCTCCTTGTCACCTTTCACTTTCCTTCCTCCCCACCCACCTGGCTGCCGGTGTGACCTTTTCCCCTTTGTCTTTCCTCCTGCACCATTTCCTCTCCCTCCCAAGGCTGGGCGGAGGAGGGCGGCATGTGGGACCCCCGGGTTCTGCTCGCCCCAGCCCAGTCCCCGGGCAAGGAACCGTAGGCAAGAGGGGTGAGCTCGTGGAGTCGGCGGCTGCCCAGAGCTGGCGGGGCGGGAAGTTTTGAATGACGGTTTGGGGTGGCGAGTGGGACAGACCTGCGGAAACCGGGTGAAGTTGGGGGTCCTACGCGGGGGGCGTGGCCACCCTAGGGAAGAGCGGAGCGGGGGAGGGTGGCAGAATGAGGGGGAAGCCCGCCCAGGGAGCCGGAATCCGGTGGCAGGTTGGGAGGGGGAGGGGGGAAGGGGGAAGACCCTCACCCCACTGTGGTCCCCATGGACACCCGGTTTGGGAGACTTGGGCGGCAGTGGGCCAGTGAGCAGGACGCTGAGCTTAGGTATCTGGCCCATTCTGGGAGGTGGGGAGGGGGCCTCCTTCCTCCTGCGCCCCCTGGGCTGGGCGAGCAGGGCCTTCCAGCCAGAGGCCACGAGGCCGTGGGGTTTTTTCGTGGGGCTTTTGCCATCCTGAGAGAAAGGCTGGGTGGTTGGGATCCCCCCGGACCCCGCTTCCCACTGGTGGGAACAGCTGATGTCCTGCCCCTTGTCCCTAAACCCCAGAAGAGAGCAGGGAGGGACAGGAAGGTGGAGAGAGGGAGATAGAGCAACAGATGCTGCCACGGACGGAAAACTAGGCCTGGGGAAGACAGCCGCAGGTGGCAAGAGGGGATGGGCGTCCTCTCCCACGCCCTGCCTGTCCCCAGGCCACACTTTCCTGCCTTTCTACTCATGGCTCCTTCTCGCCTGTCCCCAGGAGTTGTGCCCCTGCTGCTGGTTCTGCACTGGAAACACGGGGCAGGGAGCCCCCTCCCCATCACCCCTGTCAACGCCACCTGCGCCACGCGCCACCCATGTCACAGCAACCTCATGAACCAGATCAGGAACCAACTGGCGCAGCTCAACGGCAGCGCCAACGCCCTCTTCATTCTCTATGTGAGTTGCCCCCGGGACCCTGAGGGGGTGCATAGAGGGGGGGCTTGCACGTGTCAGCAGGGGCTGCCTTGCCCTGGGCTGAGGGGACCCTTTGGAGCTGGAAGGAGAGAGTGGGGAGGAGGCTTCCTCCTCGTGCTTTCCTGGGGTGCCCAGTCAGTGAGGGCAGAGCTGGGGTGCAAAGGGGGCCCCAGCCCTTCTAGTCTTGCGACTGCCGGGGTGGGGGGGCGGGAAGCAGGGACCGCAGGCACCGTGTGCTGGGAGCGCTGGGTGTGGAGGGGACCCCAGGAGGAGTGTGAGCGTGGCGGGTAGAAGCAAGCGTGCGCATGTGCACCGGCTGGGGCGAGATGCTGTGTTTTCCCTTCTGTACCCCTTTGGTCACGGTGGTGATAATGATGACCGCTTGCATGGTTCAGGTCTTGCTCTCCAGCAAGGGCGCTCACACTGGGATTACTCCTGGCTCTCAGACTATTCTAGATGCCTATAGAGCAAGGAGTTGGGTCCCCATGTCACAGGTGGGGAAATGGAGGCCCAAGAGCTTGCCCAGAGGGTTGGTGGCAGGCCTGGGACGCTGACCCCTGACACTTCTCCTCTGCCCCTCTGCTCCTCAGTATACAGCCCAGGGGGAGCCGTTCCCCAACAACCTGGACAAGCTGTGTGGCCCCAACGTGACGGACTTCCCGCCCTTCCATGCCAACGGCACGGAGAAGGCCAAGCTGGTGGAGCTGTATCGCATCATCGCGTACCTGGGCGCCTCCCTGGGCAACATCACCCGGGATCAGAAGCTCCTTAACCCCAATGCCCTCAGCCTCCACAGCAAGCTCAACGCCACCGCGGATGTCATGCGGGGCCTCCTCAGCAACGTGCTGTGCCGCCTGTGTAGCAAGTACCACGTGGCCCATGTGGACGTGACCTACGGCCCCGACACCTCGGGCAAGGACGTCTTCCAGAAGAAGAAGCTGGGCTGTCAGCTCCTGGGGAAGTACAAGCAGGTCATCGCCGTGGTGGCCCAGGCCTTCTAGGCAGCAGGTCTCGGAGTGCACCGTGAACCGAGGGATTTCGGGAGCGGGATCCAGGTGTGGGGGGCTCTCTGAGGGTGGCCGGGGGGCATGCTAAACCGAAATGGGGGCTGCTGGCAGACCCCACAGGGTTCCTGGCTGGTCCACTGAGCTCTGGGTGGGCTGTGCTGGAACTGAGCGGAGTCGTCACTTCCATGGGCAGGGCCTATAGCCAGCACCCACCCCAAGAAGGCGCCCCTTCCTCCAGGAGATGCAACCACGGTGTCGGACTGGCAAGGGGGGTGTGGGCTGGACTTCTGCCCCGTCTTGTCGCCTTGGCCCATTGCTCTCTCTGTGCAGCGAGCAAACCGCACAAGTTGTCTACAGGAGCCCTGGCCACAGGGCGAGACAGCAGGGCTCAGGAGAATTGTTGGCCCCAGCGAATGACCACCACTGTGCCTTTGCTGACCTTGGGTAGACTTTGGAAGGCTCAGGGGCCACTCGAGTGTGCCAGAGGGGCTGGGATCCCAGAGGACTCCTTGTCCTCTAGACGTTTGGTGAGTGGAAGACAGAGAAGGGGCCCTGTGGTGGGATGCTGTCTTCTCATGAGCTCAGTCCTAGGAACTGTCAGGTGGAAGGTTCTAGAAGGAGGTCACTGGTGTGCAGGCTTTTGGGGAGGCAGAAAAGCCATCTTCAGGCCTGGGAAGGAGGAGACCCTGGAAGCCTTGGCAGGCTCATCTTCTCTTCCCTGCGGTCTTTCCTGCAGCCTGGGCCGGCCAGGGTCTGGCGGTCACCCGGAGGTGTGGTTTGTGCAGGTGGGCAGTGCAGGGCAGGTTGTGAAGGTTCTGGGGAGACCCAGCATCTTCCTTCTGGGCAGGGTCTGTAGGGGAAGGCCTGGGGTGGCTCAGAGCAGCAGCTGCCATTGGAGGCCCACAGAGGCCCTGTGAGGTCACACAAAGGTACTTGAGGGGGACCAGAGGCCGTCTCTGGTCCCTATGCAAGGGGACGGTAGAACTTGAGGTCAGGATCTCCGGAAAGCCTGAGGTCCAAGAGTGCTGTGTCTGACCCAGCGTGATTTCTATTTATTATGATGTCCTATTTATATTAACTTATTGGTGCTTTCAGTGGCAAAGTTAATTCCCCTTCCCTGGTCCTTACTCAACAAAAATCTTGTGCCGGCTCCTTACACAGGAGCCAGGGCTGGGGCTTGGCAAGGTCTGGTCTGGCAGCCGGTGATGTTACAAGTAGAACATGGTGAAGCTCAGAGAAGTGTCAGGATCTGAGAGAACTCGAGGCCCGGGTCGGGGTGGGGGACCCGGCTCCATCCCCCCATCTCCCCTGTGACTCCCTTTGGGGGTGTCAGGGTCCAGGCTGCAGGGGCTGGGCCAGATGCTGGATTTTCTTGGCTGCAGGGGGCTGGTTCACATTGTTCTCTGGCGCCCCCTGGCTTTGTGCCACGAGGAGCGCGTTCCTGGTTGAAAGGGCACCCCCAGCAGTGGGCAGGGCAGCGCTGGTGGCCTGCCCTGTCGCTGTTCCCTTGCCCCCAGGCTGCCTCTGAACTAGCAGTCAGGGGCCCTGGAACAGTCCGCAGCACCCAGCATGCTCCCACGCGGCGGGGAAGCTCCTCCGGTGGCCCGAACACCCACGGAGGGCGTGGGGGCCCGGCTGGACCCCGGGACGTCGGGGCAGTGGTGGGGAGGAGGCAAGCGAGGCCCAAGACGGCTGGGACTCGGACCAGGAAGCTGTGGTCCCTCCCGCCCCACCTCCCTCCCACTCCCACCCATGTCTGGGCTCCCAGGCAGGGAACCCGATCCCTTCCTTTTGCTGGGGCCAGGCAAGTGGAGAAACGCCCTCCAGTCTGCGAGCAGGGGAGGGACATCGCTGCTGCTCGGAGCGGAGCGAGCGGTCTGAGCCCAGAGCAGGGCGGTCCTCCAAGTTCAGCGACAAGATTGTGGTACTAATTAGGGTACTTCACACTCACTTTGTGCCTTTCTCTGTTGTTCTCTAAGCACTTTACCCGGATGGCGGGTCGCAGGCCCTGAGGCCCCGGGTGGGCGTGGCAGGGTAGGAGTTGTCCATCCCAACAGCAAGACTAAGATGTGGCTGTTTAAACGTGGGTCACCTCACCCTCGTCCAGGGTCGCAGAGGCTTGGCGTGGAGATAGCTGTGCTTCCCCAAGCTGGCGGAAAGACACACATGTCTGAAAGCGGGTCCTGCCCACGCTCCTGTCCCCTTGCCTCCCTGCGGACTCGGATGCTGTGCGGGCCCGCCCGGTGGCCCCCAAGGGCTCAGGAAGCAGAGCATCGCCTCGCCGTCCACGCAGCCGCTGGCTCCGCAACACCCTCCTGCCCAGCCTGGACTCAGCCCTTCGGCACGACCCTCAGCTCTGTCTAGACCCAGCCGGGCCCCCTAGCACCACTGAACCGCGGAGCCCTCGTGCGACACAGCCTTGCGGGCTGGGAGCTGCACTTCTGTTCATTTTCATCTGCTCTTGTTGGCCACACCTGTCCCTGGGCCAGAGGAGGAGGGAGGGACCGTTGGCAGAGGACAGGGCAGGACAGTCACTTTGTAATTTATCAAGAGAGAAATATGGGGGCCTTTATTTATTATTTAAAAACTGAAACGAAAAAGCACTGCAAGTTTACTCATCTCTCCTCCCTGTCCTCCTCTTTGTCCCTGGCCAGGGGACGTCCACCCTGGCCCAAGCAGTCCAGCTCTGCTTTGCTGGCTCTGCAGAGGTGACGTAGCGCGGTGGGTCGGAGCCCCGGAATCCAGCGAGGTAGCAATTTCCCTTCGGATGGTACGGATGCTCCTGCCTTAGACCCGTCTCTCGTCCCCACCCAACGCCGGTACCACGTGCTGGCCCAGTGGCCCACCTTGTGGCCTTAGAGGTTTCCCTCCTGCCTTTCCGCTGGAAAGGACTTGGCCTTGGTTACAATTTCCTCTTTGATGAATGTACCCTGTGGGGATGTTTCATACTGAGAGATTATTTTTATTTATTCAATGTCATATTTAAAATATTTATTTTTTATACCGAAGGAATACTTTTTTTTTTTTTTAAGAAAAAAGAGAAATGAATAAAGAATCTGCTCTTGACTGGCTCTGCAGAGTGCGCTGATGTGGGGAGACGGGCTGGCGCGTGTGGGACCGTCCCGTCCTGGGCACCGGCTGAGTGGGGCTCGGCTCAGCACAGGGCAGGGGGGAGGAGGAGGGGGCGCTGCACAGGCGGGGGTGGGCGGGCAGAACTGTGGCCCAGATAGAACAAGGTGGGCGGTGCCAAGACCATGGGGCGCAACGCAGAAAGGGGAGGGTTGCTCAGAAGTGGGGAGGGTGTTGCCTGATGTCTTAGCTCACTCATTCCCGGCCCCCCCCTCACTCCCACGGAACCACCCCCACTTTCCAGAGGAGGAAACTGAGGCTCAGAGGGAGGAAACCACACACCCACGGTCACCTGAAATGTTTAGGGCCACTTAGGGCCACCCCTTTACCTCCAAATCGCATGCTCTTTCCCTGCCTGAACTTCAGGGACCTGGAAGATACAAGCTGCCTAGGTCTCTGTCACCCAGGAGTGGTCCATTGATAGTGTCCCTATCCAGAGGGACATAACAGGACAGGCCTGAATGACTCCAGAGCAGGAAAGACAAGGGTCCTGCCCAGAACCACACAGGATGCTGGGGCCAGAACCAAGGCTGATTCTACCCTCCCTGATGGCTTTTCTGTGGGGCTTTTCAGGCCTGAGTAGCTCTCCCACAGGGGACACGGCCGTCCCTCCTCCTGCTTCACCCCTGGGGACCTCCGTCCCCCACAACCTTCTTCCCAGCCTCCTGGGACCTCTTCCTTGGGGAACTCGAGGTCAGAACTGGAAGCCACAGGCACTGGGCCTCTGGAGTGGCCCCAAGTGTCTGCCCGTGCTTTGCTCTGGGGTCTGGGACTGGGGCTCCCCCCAGCAGAGGTTCCTTTTGGGGATCTGGGCAGTGTTTCTGAGAGTCCACCCGCTTGTTAATTCATGGGTGTTTATAAACGTCAGGTTCTGCGCCAGATTCCAAAGATGAGTAGGACATGGCCCAAACCTTCCAGAAGCTCACAGGCTGGTAGGGACAATTAATAACCCCCTACGGGAGGATGTGTGTGACAGACCAGGTGCACAGCAGGCGGCGAGGTCAAGGTTGGGGTTGGGGGAGCACAGCTCTAGGAGTCAGGAGGGGATTGGGCTGCGGTCCCCTCTGCTCTGTGCAATGAAGGGCCTGGACCTGCGACATTGGCCTTGCCTGAGAGCCGATCAGACATGCAGAATCTTGGCCTCGCCCCCGTCCCCAAGATCTGCCCGTTAACAAGATCCCAGGCGATCCGTGCGCTCGCTAAAGTTGGAGGACGGCCGCCCTGCGCTTTCATCTCTCATTCCTCATGAGGCCACGGCCAAGTGCAGATCGCCAAGGCAGTCAGGCCCACAGCTGTTTCTGAGTCGTCCCCCCTGAAGAGCAGCTTCCAGCGTCTCCCGCCCCTCCGGGCTGGATGGGGCCATGGGCCACACCCCACCAACGCCAACGTCCTCCCCATCCTTGCCGCCCAGCGCTGGAAACACCCCTCCCTTCCACTCAGGGGAGACAAAGTCGAAGCGTTTCAGAAAGAAACCTTTACTGGGAAACTAGAGTGAAACCAAACAAATGGCAAAGCGTAGAAAGGGAGGGAATTATGGGGGTGTCAGATCCTGAGTGGGGCCCAGTGGGGTGGGGGCTGGGCAGGGCCTAGGGGGCTCTCCCTGCCTCCCTCTGGGGAATTCTCCAGTCTGGGAGAGGGCCCTGCCCCGGCCACAGAGAACAAAGGGCTGTTAATTGGTTATTGGGTCACTCTCCAAATAAGAGGCAAGAACAATCCCTTGGTGGGAGGAAGGGAGGCGCTTGCTCTGCCGGGAAGGCCCTGCCCCTGACGCCGGGGTCCTCGCCTGGCTGCGGCCGGGCTGTACCACGTGCGGTCCTGTGACCCCTCTCTGAGCTCAGCACTCTTATCTGCGAAATTGCAATAGTCAGTGATGAACGCCATCGTGTCTGCTTCACAAGGTTGCTCGAAGGAGCCAACAAGTAGGGAGGTAGAAATGCCCTGGGACCCAGGACTGGCCCTGCCATGCACGGGTGCAGATGGGCAAAGCAGAGTGAATCTCAGACACGTTGCAGGGGAAAGGGGGCCGCGCTCCCCCACCTCCATCAATGCAGAAGGGAGGATTCGGACAGCCCTGAGTCCAAGGCCACTGCCAGGTTGTTGGGGAGGGTGCGAGCAGGGTGGACAAACATCCCGGCTGATTCATCCTGATGGTACCTTGAGTCCCAGGCCCAGAGGAACCGAGGACAGAGAGAGCCCCTGATCTCAGGCATATGGTGAGTCAGTTGGAAATTCCAGATACCCCCGTGGAAACGTCTCCCTTCCTGGCTCTGAGGAGCTCAACAGGACATGGGACCGCCCACACCCCAAAGGGACAATCACCAGCACCCATCCCGCAGGATACCCAAGCCCACGGGCTCTGCGATGCCCCACGCTTCACAGTTCACAAAGCATTTTCCCACCCATCATGAGAACCTCTTAGCTGCTTCCTCAGATGAGGAAACTGAGGCCCAGGGAGGCAAAGGGACTATCCCAGCATCATCGAGCTTGTGAGAGATGCTCTTGGTGTTTGCGCATCTCCACGGGCATCACACGTCTGCCCACCCGGTAAGGGCCTCTGTGAGCCAGGAGCTCAAGGGTTAGTTACTGGGAGAAGGAAGAGTCTCCCAGGTAACCTCTGCTCTAAATCCAAATACAGCACAGAAGGGGAATCCATTTATTATGCTAAACAAGCACATTTTCAGCAATAAATATTAACGTCATAATGGAACCACGATGTATTTATTTCCCTATTAATAGTCCTCTTTTTGTAAACAGCCTGTAAAACAGCTTACAACAGAAGGCACAGATTAGTAATAAAAATACTGCTAAAGAGGATATAGAATCAGGATCAGAGAAAATATAAACAGAAAGAGAAAACTAAGAAAGAAAGAAACTAACACAGAAAGAAAGAAAATAAACGTTTCAGATCCCAGGGGGCTGTGGCTGTAATCATCATAGCTGAGCTTCAAAGTTGGCTCTGAGCTTCCTGGCAGCTCAAGGAAAGAGGGAAATGTGATCTTGTCACGTGAGGCTCCTGATCAGGAAAGAGGAGTCTCAGGGAAAGCAGAGCCTGTCCTGGGATTGGGTTCCAAGGGGATTTGTCCCTGGAGACCCATGGTGGGTGGCAGTGAGGGATATGAGGGGCCCCACCTACAGACACAACTGCCGTGCAGGTGTGTGGATTCCTGGGGGGCTGTTTCTGCAGCCGCCTTTGCAAAAGCTGGTGCCTAACTCCCAGTGCAGCCTGCTGTAGTTTGAATGTGTCCCTCGAATTTCATGTTTTGGAAACTTCACCCCCAAATTCATATCTCTGGGCAGCGGGGCCTGTGGGAGGTAATTAGGATTAGATAAGGTCATCAGGGTGGGGCCTCCCTGATGGGATTGGTGGCTTTATAAGAAGCAGAAGGGAGACTTGAGCTGACACACGTACTCCCCATCTCTCGCCATGTGATGCCTTCTCCCCTGTCCCCTGTGTCACGATGCAGCAGGAAGGTCCTCACCAGACCCTGACGCCATGCTCTTGGACTTCCCAGCCTCTAGAACCGGGAGCTAAATCAACTTCTTTTCTTTGTAAGTTACCCAGTCTGTAATATTCTGTTAGAATAACAGAAAACAGACTAAAATACAGTCCAATCAAGGGGATTCTACAAGGGGCCAGGATGACACAGGCACAAACTGGGGCTCTGTCCACCCGACCTAAGGGTGGACTTTTGAAGGTTGGTCAGGGGCTGAATGTGCCTCAGAAGCTTCCATCCTGTCCCCGGGATTTTAAAAACCTTTTTATTGGTGAGGGGCTTCCTCCCTCCTGGAAGAGCCATGAATGCTGGCGGGACACCAGGTGGTCCCTGAGCAACGCTGTGAGGAGGGGGCGGGAAGGAAGGCACCATGACCAGGGCAGAGACTTGGGGATCGGTGGCCTTGAGTCTCTGATTTGTTCCAAGGCCATGTGGGTCCTCTGGGACCCAGACAGAAAGCTTTTTATTGGTCACTGGCTCAGGCATCCAGGACACTTCCCGAGCTTCCTCCTGCCCCGGCAGAGGCCCCAGCTCGGATCCATCCCTTTGACTTGGGGGAAGCACCGCCCTGCTCTGGACTCACTTCAGGGGACAAAAATTTCAATTATGAGGACCTGGTCAAGCCCCGCCCACTCCAGCTGCACGCCAGTGCCTGGGGGCGAGGGGAGGGTGTGTGAAGAGAGGGTGTCTGGGGTGGGGGGCCGGGAGACGCAGGGCAAGAGCCACAGACAAGCAGTGGGTTGAGGGGGGCAGCAGCAGGGGTTAGCTAGGCACAAAACCACCAGCCGGAGGAAAGTATGTGCGAGGCATTTTTGTAATTCCTGGTGGCTCGGTCCAGCTCCTGCCCAGACAGTCAATGAATCAAAGCCGGGAAGGGCTCTACCTGCCAGCGGGCGTTTTCCTCCCACCCCTCGAGCCCCAGCAGGCCAGCTGGAACCTCCCAGCTCCCCAAAAGGACGGTTCTTTGCAGATGAGAAGCGTGCCACAGGCAAAGGCCCGGCACGGCAGCCCGTGGGTGCAGAACTTGGCACCCTCTCTGCCGGCTCTCCTGGTGCCCCCTCGGACGGGGGTGTTGCCTGCATCTCCTGCTGCAGTGGGCTGAATGGTGGCCCCCCCAAAAAAGACATGGCCCAGCCCTAGTCCCTAGAACCTGTGAACGTGACCTGATTTGGAACAAGAATCTTTGCAGACATAATTCAGTTACGGATCTCGAAGTGAGATCACCCTGGATTTCTGGGTCACCCTTAATGCCAACGACAAGTGTCCTTATAAGAGACACACAGGGAGAGAGGAGGAGGAGAAAGAGGCAGAGACTAGAGCGATGTGGCCACACCCGGGGCCACCAGAAGCTGGAAGAAGCAAGGAAGGGCCCCTCTAGAGCTTCTGGAGGGGGTGTGGCCCTGATGACACTTTGATTTGGGACTTCTGGTCCCCAGAACTGTAAGGGAAAAAACGTCTATTGTTTTAAGCCACCCAGTTTCTGGTAACGTGTTTTGGCAACCCCAGGACACTAGTACACGCACCCTACGCTTTCAACGCTTACTGTGCCACCTGTGCCCAGTGTGTCCAAACCAGCCTGCACGTGGCCCGAGGCCACCCCCTCCTCTCTGCACCCCTGCCACAGTCCTGCCGCTTGTCTCCTGCACTGCGGCCACAGGCTTCGGACTCACGGCCCTGCCTCAAGGCTTCCAGTCTGATTAAACCACCTCCTCCCTTCCAAAGCCTTCGAAGTTCCTGCCCAGCTGCCAACAGAGTAGGACATCTCCTCCTTGTGGACCACAGCCTAGCTCTCCACTGCAAGGCTGACTTCGTGTGTGCGCAACCTGGGCAGCCGCCCAGGGCACTCATGCAGAAGGTCCCTGTGCTTGTTTAATGCTCTGCCGCCATTGCCGTTTTGAACAAGGGGCCCAGTATTTTTGCAAATCACGTAGCTCTCTCGTCCTGCCTGACTTAACCTTCTAAGTGCTGCTCCCCACACCTGCTTCCTGTTGGTCACAGCTGCGGCTCGGAGGCATGGTCAACGTCGCATCCTTTCACCTCTGGACACCTTGGTTCTGGCTCTTCCCTTTGTCTAGAGTGCTCTTTCTCGTTTGCCATGTGGAAAATTCTTTCTGGTCCTTCAAGGCTCAAATGTCACCTCCTCCATGAAGTGTTCCTCGATTCCTTCAGTTCTCACCCTTCTAAGTCCATCTTAGCTCCAGTTGTCCGTTTAGATGGGGCTCCAGAGTTCGCCAGGTTTATCTTTCTTACGGTCATGTGTCATGAGGACCTACTGTTTATCCGGCACCTACTATGCTCGGAGCACATGGCAGGGACTTTACCCAGGTCAATGCTATTTATTAAAGGCCTGCGTCAGGCACTTAACCGTGTGACACGATGTAAAATGAGCAGGGCTCAGATCAGCCACGTCCGCACCCCTGGGAGCTTAGAAATATGGGATCTTGGCCCCACCTTGGACCTGGGGCATTGGAATCTGCATTTCTGTGCCATTCTCAGGGGACTCTGTTCATTCCGGTCCAATAGGAACTGGCGTACAGCACCCAGTGTAGGACCAGGGCTCCGACAGGCCCGGGTTTGAGTCTTGGATTTGTCCTTTCCAGCTCTGCCCTCTTCTACCCACCACCCCTGCCCACAAGGGCCATCCATTCTTGATCATTCTAGAATCTCACAAGTCCTCCGATCTTGCTGATCCTCCTAAGGAAAACTCCTGTCTCCTGCAGACCACACAGCAGGTACTCGGTGGGGTGTCTCTGCCACCCCAGCCCCTGGCCCTGGCTGGGGTGTCAGGGCCCCCCCCCCCAGTTCGGCCAGCCACGTTCTCTGCTCACCTCCCCGTCCCCCAGCACCCCCGGGAGGTCCCGCTTCCCAGCAGCAGGGACCCCCGAGGGAAGCACTGGGGGTGGGGGAGGAGCGGGCGTGAGGTCAGCCCCACGTCAGCCCCTCGCGCTTTCCCCGCCGTGGCTGGGAAGAGGCCGCTGAGCGGGTGCCAGCCACGGGGGAGGTCTGTCCCCTGCTCCCGGGCCAGACCACAGGCAGCCACGCTGGGCTGCAGCCAGGCCAGGGGGGAGGTGTTCTCAGCTCCCAAGCTCCTCTCTGTCTGGCCCTGGGGACCCCTCCCCGACCCCAGATCCAAGCAGCCGCCAAGGGCTCTTCCAAGCAGGTGAGGTCATTGTCTCCACCAGACCAGCCTGACGCAAAGAACTCAGCCACCCACGTGGCAGCCTTCGTGCACCCCAAGTCCCCTCTCCAAACGTCCTCCTTCCTGCTGGCAGCCCTGTGCACCCCAATTCTCTCCACTTAATTCTCTCCGAGGGGCCTTCCTTCAGGAATTGGTCCCAAACACCTGCTGGGGGCACAGAACAGGGCGGGGTGAGAAAGAAACAGAGGAAAGACAGATTCCGGGACTGACCCCCAGAGTCCACTTGGGTCCATGGGGAAAGACCCCAGAACACGTCCTGGGCAGATTTGGTCACAGAGAGATCCAGGGAACCCCTGGCCAGGCATCACTGGCTGCCCGTGGAACACAGGCTGCAGTGCTGGCGTTTCGTCTGTGCTCACAGTGACTTTCACTGCAGCTTGGCCAAGACAAACCTGACTTCTGCTTTCTGGGATTTCCCACATAGTGCCTGGCAGAGTTCCGGATGCCCAGAACGTTTCTGCCAACGGCTCAAGGAGGTTCCTGGGCTTCTAGAGGGGAGGATGAGTCCCTTGAGGAATTTCCAACCTCAGGAGTTCACAATCAGTAGTTCTCAGTTGGAAGCGATTTTTCCTCCCGGGGGACTCTTGCAATGTCCGGAGACATTTCTGGTTGTCCCACGCGACTGCTGGGTTGCTGCTGGCATCTAGTGGGTAGAGGTCAGGGATGCTGCTAAACACGCTACGAGGCACAGGACAGGCCCCCAGGACACAGAGTCATTCGGCCCCAAATGTCCACAGTGCTGAGGTCAAGAAGCCCCCGTCAATCAAGACACCATCTCTCAACACCTAATCTGCTGCCAGGCTATGGTGACACAGGAGGCACGATCAAGACCCCCCCAAAACTGACAGGTGGCTCCTTGGCTTCAGGTCTTGTGTATGTGTGCGTGTGTGTGTGTACATGTGTGCGCACACATATACACACTCACACGGGAACCCGAGAGGTCAACAACCATGCAAGTTCATACACAGAAGCATTGGGCGGTCCCTGGGAAGCTCCAGGGGTGCGGAGCTAGGCTGTCTTCCCTCCTGGTCCCAGGCAGGGCTCCCCATTGCTGTGTGCCCTGGACATGTCACTTGACCTCTCTGAGCCTTGGTTTTCCCATCATGAAATGAGGCTAGTGTAAGAGAGTACAGGCGTTAGAGCTGGACAGCTCTGGGTTTGGAACCTGATTCTGTCCCTGACCAGCTGTGGGAACTGGGACCCCTGACTTTTCTTCTCTGAGTCCCTATTTCCTTGTATGCACAAAGGGACTCCATGCCTCACCTTACAGGCCTGAGATAATACACAGATGGTGCCCGGCCCAGTGCCCTGTGCAGTGGACATTTCACAATGGTTGTTCTCCTCCTGTCACTGCGAGGTTCACAACAACCCAGAGTTTATGCCAAGGGGTCACCAAACCGAGACCCACCAGTCTAGGGTTACGGATAAAACACAGGATGCTAAAATTCAAATTTAACTGGGTGTCCTGAATTTTGATCTGATAGATCTGGCCCGCCACCTGTTTTTGTAAATAAAGCTTTATTGGAACACGGCCACACCCATTCATTTACATATTGTCTCTGGCTTTTTTTTTTTCCTTTCTTTGTGCTGTAACAGAATAGAGTCATTACTGAGACCTAATGGTCCATGAAGCCTCAAATAGGTAGAATCTGATCTTTTGCAGAAAAAGTTTGCAGAGCCCTGGTCTGTGTCTAGAAACTATTGCGGTGGTGGGGGTGTGTGTCCGGGGGACTATGGAATGACTGCCCTCTTTTTTGGGTGGTGGATAGAGGAGATGTGTGCAGAGGAAGGTGTCACCCTGGGGACACAACCTGGAAGAGCCCTGGCCTGGGAGTCCAAGGGCCTGGGAGTCCAAGGGCCTGGGTTCTCAAGCCAACCCTTTGCTGATTTTTAAATGAGCTTGGCAATGTCTTTTCTCCTCTGTGGGCCACAGTTCTTACTTCCTTTGTGTGTTCGACAAATATTTACCAAATGCCTACGACATGCTAGGTACCGGCTGGACTCGGGTCATTGCTCTTGTGGGGCTTCAGTTCAAGTTAAGGTGAGAGGTGATGAGCAAGTCCATAAACACACAAGATGGTGTTGCTGGTGCCAAGATGCCCTGGCAGAAATGATGAGGATGGTTTCCCAGAGCCTGGGGGTGGGGGGCCAGGTGCCAATTTAGCTGCATGGTTGGGGAAGTGACATGTGAGCAGGGACCTGATGGAGGAATTTCAGACCCTGGCAAGTCGGTGGGGGGTGAGGCCCCTCGAAACACAACTGTGTATTAAACGGTCATCCCTCACAGGTGAGCAGGGCTTTAACGTTTACAAACACAAAGCTCATCTCGCGGGCATTCAGCTACTTAATTCCATCCCAGCCCTACTGGAGGAGCAGTCCTCATTCTCCACTTTCATTCATGTATCCGTTCCGTGCCTGGCCCCGCGCCAGCGACTGGCACCCCGGGGTGGAAACGCAAGATTCCTTTTCCAGGGAGGCCGTGCGGTCTGGTCTGGAACTTCTGTACCGGTATTGCCCAAAGTGAGCTCTGCTTTCTCCGTTCGCAAGGGAGTTCATCCGTGTTCAAAGAAAAAAAAAAAAGCCTTTGCATCAAAAAAGTTTGGGCAACACTGGGTTCAACAAAACCAAAACGATGTCTTAGTTGCGGGACTTGTCAGAGCCTTTAGACAGCCAGGTGGGGACTGAGTGTGCAGTGTGTGCACGGACTCTTCCAGCAGCTCTCTCAGGACGACGTGCTGTGGACGCCATCTGGGAAATGCTGACGCGACCCCACCTTTAAGGTCCTGTTAGTGTCTTTCCCAGAGGCCACCACCTTCCCGGCCTGAGCGGAGGCCAGCGCCGGCTAAATTCTGTCTGTAGCCCTTTCTCTTCCTTGCCCCAGGCTTAAGCTGTGACCTGGGGTTCCTGAACAGAAGGGGAGGTGACCAGGCACTGCTCCTCCTGCCCCAAATTGCAGCTCCTTGCCATCCCTGCCAAGCAAGGGACTGGAGGTGAACTTTGGGTGCATGGCACACGTCACCCTCAGGAGAGGTCCCTGCAGAGATGCCCCCACCCACCCCTGGCCTCACGAGGCCTGGCCCAGGACAGATGTCAAGACCAAGGCCAGAGCAATCTTTCTAAAAACACAAATTGACTGATGCAGCTCCTGCTTCAGTCCTCCATGGCTCCCTAGTACCCTCAGGATCAAGTCCAAAGCCTCGGCCTGTGCTCTGCCCACCCCTCAGCCTCGTGCCTCCCACTCCTGGCTTTACGTGCCAGCAAAACCAAACTGCTTGTGGTCTCCGGGACACGGCTCATTCCTGCTTCCCTGCCCATTCCTAGAACATCCTTCCCAGGCCTTGTTCCTCCCTGGAGGCGGCTCGGCTCAGGCCTCTGCCCCGTGAGATCTTCTTCCGCATCCCCAGGTTGGCCGTCCCCTGCCCCCCAGTCTGTGTAATGACCCTGCGCGTGTCTGTCTCCCAGCTACACTGTGGGCTCTTCTTTTATCCTCTCAAGGCCTCAGAGGCATGTAGAACTCACACGTGGGGTTCCCAGGGGACAGCACAGGCCCATAGATTGCCTGTGTGACCTTGGGCAAGTTCCTGGACCTCTCTGTGCCTCTCTTCCTCCTCTGTAGAATGGGGCTACTCTGATTTGACGGATGTCCAACACAGAACCTCTGGCCTGTACTAAGCGATACGCGTGTTGTGTGACGATGACAAGGGTGGCTTCAGGACAAGGCTCCTGGGGAACCGGGGGATCCCTGTGTCACCTGAGCCTCAGCGTCACGAACTGCAGAATGAGGTTGTTGAATGGTTGGTCCCTGCAGTGGGTTGAACGGTGGCCCCCACTAAAAGACATGTCTGCATCCTGGAACCTGTGAATGGGACCTCATTTGGAAAAAGGGTCTTTGTGGATATGATTAAGGACCTCTAGATGCTGTCACACTGGATCATCCGGGTGAGCCCCAGACCCGATGACAAGTGTCCTTATAAGAGAAAGAGAGAAGGAAATTTGAGACACACAGAAGCCCCGTGAAGACAGACGCAGAGCAGAGTGATGCAGCCATAGCTCAGGAATGCCTGGAGCACCTTCTGGAAGCCACTTGGAAGAGACGAGGGAGGATCCGCCCCTGGAGCCTTGGATGGGTGCGGCCCTGCTGACACCTTGATTTCAGACTTCTGGCCCCGAGAACTGTGAGTGAATAAATGTCTGTTATTTTAAGCCACCCAGTTTGTGGTGATTTATTATGGCAACCACAGGAAACTAATATAATCTCTAAAAGGCTCTCCCAGCTCCTGCAAGAACTGATTCAGAGATTCTCACAAATGTCAGGAATGCTCTCCATGGTCAGCCCCAGGGTCTGTGAAGCCTGAGAATTTGACTCTGGAAGGAGAACGCTTATTCCTCCTCCAAGATATTGATCCTGGGACACTCAGTCTTCCTTCCTCATCATCCCTTAATGGCCCACCAGCACCCTGGGCAGTTAGCTGGAAGAATCATTCAAGAGGAGGGTTCCTCATACCCCTTCCCCTTAGCACAGACTGTTCCTTCTGGGGGAAATGCTGTTCCTTGCTGCCCCCATCTGTTACTTGAATACTCAGCCTCTAGATTGGCTCAGTCATCTCCTTCTCAGCAAAACCTTCTCCAAACAGCCCCGATTTCCAGGTTAGGAGACCAAGCTCAGATTTACTTGGGACGCTTGGTGGGTGGCATGGGGGTGCCCTGATGGTGACAACTCTGGTCTCAGCCACTTGCAAGCGACTCCACCTCCCCGGGCCTCAGTTTCTTTCTTTCTTTTTTTTTTTTTTTTGAGACAGAGTCTCACTCTGTTGCCTGGGCTAGAGTGCCATGGCGTCAGCCTAGCTCACAGCAACCTCAAACTCCTGGGCTCAAGCGATCCTCCTGCCTCAGCCTCCCAAGTAGCTGGGACTACAGGCATGCGCCACCATGCCCGGCTCATTTTTTGCTCTATATTTTTAATTGTCCAGCTAATTTCTTTCTATTTTTAGTAGAGACGGGGTCTCGCTCTTGCTCAGGCTGGTCTTGAACTCCTGAGCTCAAACGATCCGCCTGCCTCGGCCTCGCATAGTGCTAGGATTACAGGCGTGAGCCACCGCGCCGGCCAAGAGCCTCAGTTTCTTAATCAGTAAAAAAGGGAACAGGATGCAGCAAACCTCGAAGGGAAGAGAAAATGCTTGCGAGGCCTTTCAGAGCTCCAGCCCTGGGACAGCTGCTCTCTTGGGGCTGTGGCCACCATTGTCCCGCTGGGACCAAACACAGCAGCGCCTGCCCAAGTGGGCTCGCGTCCCTGGTGCGTAACCCTGTCTGGGGTAATGAGTTCCATACGTTTATCTTTGCTGGGTGCTGTAGATTCCTGTCTACCCAGGGACCCGCAGAAATAAACAGAATGCTCGGATGACCAGAATTTTCCATCTCAGCATGTTCAAGGATAACCCAAGTCACCGCTATCACCCCCAGCCTTGCAAGACCCCAAGGGGCCAATGTTGGGGTGCATTTCACCATAGATGGGGGTGGTTACAGGATCGCAGACCACAGCAGCTAGAAGGGCCTCCGAGAAACCCTGGGAGTTTCAAAATGGGCTCTGAGGAGCCCTGCGGGGCTGGGAGGTGACCTGGGGCCACTTCGGGGTGGGGTTTTACACATTGGCATATTCCGTGAGATTTTTCTTTAAGAAGCAGAGGCTTCTTTTGCTTAAAAACAAAATAAAAACACCCACAAAAGTCTGGAAACCACCAATGTGGTTCAAATCTTCCTCACTTTACAAAAGAAACCCACGAAGACAGCCCCACGCCTGACCGTGCCCCAGCTGGGACGTCCCTCGTTCCTCCCGAAGTGCCCTCCTTCCCGCTGTGCAGAAAGGGACCAGCTCGCACATCTGGGCTTGGAGGACGAGGCTGTGGTCACCCCCACTATCCAGGTCATTTCCTCCTACAGGGGAGGGTCCTGCCCACACGTCCTGTCCCTTGTCCTTCCTGTGGACACTAGCCGGCGTCTGGGTCAGAGACCTGGGCACAGAGGAGCCGGGGCCACGCGGGGCAGCGGCTGCTTCCCGAGGGCGCGTTCGGGGGACACGAGCGCCTCAGAGTCGGGCAGCCCCGGCTGACCCGGGCGGGTGCCCTGACGTCTCTGCCTCGGCCCCTCGGTGCACGTGTGTCGAGGCCCCACGATGTGGGGACCCAGAGTCGAGCAAGAGCCGGGTGGCCCCCCGGGAGCCCGACGTCCAGCGGGAAGACAGCTGTGGAGGCACAGGGCAGCCGTGCTGTTTAGGGAGCGAAGAGGTGTTAGAGTATTCAAAAAGAGGGGCTGTGAACAAGATGAGGGACACGGGGGGCCTGCCCCAGCAGCAACACTGAATCTGGGGTGTCGGGAGGAGCTGGAGAAGCGGCCGAGGAGTGGGGCAGAAGACGTAAGACCAGACCCATCAGGAAAGTCTCAGCATTGGATGAGATGAGGCACTTAGCAGCATGCATGCCACACGGGCCCCCCAAAATGACAGTGATTCTTGTGGTTCCTTGTGTAGGCTCTCAGGGGATCCGAAAGGTCACCTAAGCCAGTAGTTCTCAATCAGGGGCGATTCTGCCCCAGGGAACACATGGCAATGTCTGGAAGCCTTTTTGGTGGTCACAGCTGGAGATGCTACTGTCGTCTAGTGGGTAGAGACCAGGGAGGCTGCTCACCGTCCTCCAGTGTGAGGACAGCCCCCGGTTCAGAGTGGCAACTGTGCTGAGGCTGAGGAGCCCAGCCCTCAGCTAACCTCTGAGCTACCTCTACCAAGTAACTGCCAGACCTGCCCTTGAACACCCCCAGTGACGGGGAGCTCACCACCCCGCAGGCAGCGTGTTCCCTCTGGAATCAGATCGGTGTATTCTGAATATCCCTCTCACAACGTTCCTAGCACCTCCTAGGGCTGTTGTCCTCATTCTGCCCTTGGGACCACCCAGAACAGGCCTAGTTCAGCTTCTACCTAAGAGGCTTTCAAATATTCGAGGACACCTTTGTGAATCTTCCCTGCCCCAGACTGAACACCCTCCCTGTGACCCAGGGAAGTCTGACTTGGGGCACGGGGTGGTCTCCTGCCTGTGAAAACTGCAAGGATCTCATCACCCCAGCTTGGGGGCCAACAGGGCCACAGGGAAGCAGAGGAGTCTGGGGGTTGCATCCAGGCCCGAGGAGCCCACCCTGGTGCTCCTGCCCTCCGCGTGGTGCCGCTTCTCTGAGCCGCAGTTTTCTGTCCCAGCGGATGGGCATGGGGACACCAGCCTGGCCTCCCTCCCTCGGTGCTGTGCGACTCAGAGGAGGGAACAGACGGGAAGATGCTTTGGAAAGGCGAAAACACTGCACAAAGCCACGCAAGAGGTTAACGTCGCGCCCACGACATGCCTGTCCCTTAGATCTGCGTCGCTGACCGAATGTCTTCACGAACGTGAAGCGAGCACTTGGTACCCGCTGACAGCAGAGGCAAGCAGCCGTGGTGAGCCCATTTTACAGATGAGCAAACGGAGAATCAGAGATCACCCTTCAGACATGGCAGGGCCAAAGCCGAACCCAGGTCCCGTGGCTTCAGAGTCAGGGCCCATAAATGCCAGCGCCACGGCGACTCAGGGAGGCCGTGCGGGGAAGGAACAGAGGACAAGGGCTGAGAGGACGGGTGGCCGATGGAGCCATCCGGGACCGTGGCCAGGGCCTGCTCCTGCTCACACACACACTTCTGCCCTCGAAGCCGCCTGTTGTTGGGTTCGCCGACCCCGACAGGCGAGGTGGCCGTGGGCCGTGGCGGCGTGGCCTGCGCGGGGCCCCTGTCTCTCTCTCACGCCTACCCTCTTCTTTCGCTTCCTCTCGCGGCTTGGGTTTCCTGCCTCCCTTCAAAGCTCACGCGTTTTCTCCTTTACAGCCACTTTCTTTTCTTTCTTGGAATCTGCCCGGGGAGAGACACCTGTGTTTCTGTTTCGATTTCTCCTCAGTCGCTGTGTTTCCTGGGGAGGCCTGGGGGTGAGGGGGACATGGCCCGCGGGCAGTGATCATCACCCAGTCCCACCGGCCCCTCTGTCGCCAGGCCCTGATACCTGACGGGGCCTCCTGATTCTGTCTGCCACCCGTTTGGAAGGGTTCTGTTGGAACCCTGGCCCAGAGAGGGGCAGGGGCTTGCTTGACAGAACACAGGGGAGTAGAGGCAGACTGGGCGGGGGGTACCTTTCCCACTATACTGGGCAGGAACCCCCTCTCTGTCTCTGCACCACTCCAGCCCTGCCCCTCAGAACATCCCCTGAGTGGGTTTCCACCTCCCACCACCCCCTGAGACATCTTTTTCTGCCTCTTACTTTCTTGCCTGACTCGTTCTTTGGGACTCAGCCCCACACCACCTGCTCCAGGAAGCCCTCCTGGGTTGCCCCTCCCTTCACCCCAGCTCCCTAGGCTGAGCGGTGTCCCCATCTCTTCCCATGGCAAGAGATGTACTAACATGGCCTCTGTCAGGAAACTTATTTTCACACCAGAACTCGGACACCTGTCCTCAGCCGGCCCCACTCCCCAGGCCACCGCCTGCCCTTGCCCCACCTGCACTTGTGGTTGTGACGGGAACTGTGGCTTCTCCGTCCTCCCTCACCTGGGAATTCCTTAAAGGCTGCACCTGAACCCTTTTCTTTTTAAAACAGCTTTATTGAGATTGAATTCACACATCACAAAGTTCACACACTTTAAAGTGTACAATTCAGTGGTTTCTAGTGTACTCACAGATATGTGCGATCATCACCGTGGTCAATTCTAGAACATTTTTTGTTTGTTTTTGAGACAGGGTCGTGCTCTGTCAGCCAGGGTGGAGTACAGTGGCATGATCATAGCTCACTGTGGCCTCAAACTCCTGGGCTCAAACGATCCTCCTGCCTCAGCCTCCCGAGTAGCTGGGACTACAGGTGCACACCACTACACCCAGCTAATTTTTCTATTTTTTGTAGAGAAAAGGTCCCATTTTTGCTCAGGCTGGTCGTGAACTCCTGACCTCAAGAGATCCTCCGACCTCGGTCTCCCAGAGTGCTGGGATTACAGGCGTGAGCCACCGCACCCGGCCTTATCTGACTTTTTGATTCTAGCCATCCCAGTAGGTATGAAGGGGTGAGCCTTACGTTTTTTATTTGCTGGGCAGCGAGGCCTGGCAGTGGGGCCCCGTGGCAGACCCAGGGCTGGAAGCCCATCTCTCCACTGCTGCTGGGGGACAGTACGCATTGTCCTCTCACCTCGAGAGTCACATCGCCGTCTCCTGCGGAACGGGTTGGTGGTAGGCGGCTGAGAGATGGTGAGTGTTAAGCAGTCGGCACAGTCGCCGGCCTGCAACGTTTGCCATGAACATGAACTACAGTAACAGCTGCAGTGATCGCTCCAAAAGCCTCGCATGGGTTCCGATGCGCAGCGGGCCCTCCTGAGTGTGGGTGGCGTGTACGGCCACCAGCGTGGCCCAGCTGAGGGCCTGGGCAGGACAGGAGGGGCTTGGGGAGGGGCTCCCAGCCTCCCGTGCAGGGGCCCCTCGGCCGAAGCCCCGTCCAGGCCAGCTCTCGTCTGGCTTGGAAAGCAGTTTTCTTTCTACGGGTGTTTTGAGACTCAGCACATGTGAGCCTTCTCCTGATGGTTCAAATTAGAAAGCAGCTGATGCATTCTAGAAAACCCAGGGAAAAACATTATTGTTGGAGGCCAGGCTCCTCATTGGCAGAGCTGACTGCCCTGGCCTGGCATTCCAGAGCACAAAAGCCTTCGCTGGCAAAATCGGAGCCTTCCCGTCGGGGGGCTCTGCTCCTCCCCTCCCCTCCTTCCCCCCCACCCGGCCTCCCCTGGGCCTGGCAAACGCTGGCTGCCGGATGGGAGTCGGGACAGGACTCCTCTGGCTGTCTGGGCCCGTCCACCCAGCGGCGTGCTGGAGACCGAGGTCTGACTCAACTCCGGCCTGGCCGGGGCCGGGGTGTCTGGCACGGTGCAAAGGTGGCGCCCTCTGGAGAAAAGGCAGGGTGCGGGGGAGGGCGGGGAGGAAGGTGGCAACAGGCTGGGCGCAGAGCTCAGAGAAGGAGAGATGGTGTCGCAGTTGTCATTTTGCAGACGAGGTGCTGTCACGTGCCCGCAGTCACGCAGTCAGCAAGCGGTGGCTCAAGGACCTCAGGCTGGCGCGGGGGCCCCACCTTTCCTCGTCACATCGAGATGGGAGTAAAAGTGCTTCGTGACCCAAGAGGCGCAGCATAAATGTGAGGGGGTTTAAAGGTCACTGTCACTGCTGTTTTTCTCGCCGGGCCTACGCTGTCCCCCCAACCTCCCCGGCCCGCAGTAGCCAGGGAGGGAGGCAGAAGACGCCGGAGAGGCCTCCCCAACAGCTGGCCACTGGCCTCGTGTCGCCAACAGTTAGAGCCCCGTGACCGGGGCTGCCTTATCTCCGGCCTCGAGGGCGGCAGGCCACGCTCCGAGAAGCCCGGCTTCAGATGGGCAGTGGCGATTGTCCGGGTCTGCAGTGCCCCGATAAAGCCCCTTTGGCATGGGACAGGGACAGGCAAAGTCCCCTCATGCCCCGTCCTTCACCCTTCCTGCCCCGACTCTATAAACTCCGTCCCCTTCCTCAGAAGGACGGGCCCCTGAGGGCCCAGGCCACCCGAGCTCAGGGGCCCAGTCCCCAATATTACCCATCCCCATCCCAGGCAGCCCCCCTTCCCTTGGGAGCGAGCTGGTCCTGGGTCCGAACTTCAGTCTCCGCACCCTAAAATGAGGTTACTCTTGTCCCCGCCCCAGGGGTTGTTGGGAAGATCAGATGCGGTTACTTAACTCGCGTTTCAGGTGACAGAGGCGCCTGTGGGTAGGTGCTCCGCAAACGCTCACCCGCCTCGTCCCCTCCCCAGCCCCTGTGCCTCAGCTGTCCCCTCACCCAAACCCCCGCACCCCCTTTCCCGGTGGTCTTTTCAAACCCTGCCCCTCTTTCAGGGCCGAGTCCGAATGCCCCGTCTCCCCAAAGCCACCCCGGCTGCTGGCACTTGGCACTGACCTCTTTGGGGGACAAATGAGAGGCGGGAAGGAAGCGTTCCAACAGGCTGGCCGGGGCTGTGGCGGGGACAGCTGTGCATGGCTTCGCCCCCATTGTGTGTGTGTGTATGTGACGCACACATGTGTGCACGACAAGTCCCACCGCTCCGCATTCTGCACACTTCACGTCTATAATTAGAAAGACATTCCAAATAAGTGCTGTTGTCAAAGAGGCTCTGCCGCACGGGTGAAGGCTTCATGAAATGACACAGCCTGCAGTTTTCATTGCTGCGTTGATGGCGACCACCCCAGCGGTGTGTCCTGCCCCCGCCAGTGTAGGGACGCCGGCTCCCCTATAGACAGGGAGCTCCACCGCCAGCCCCGTCAGGGGAACCCCCACTGCCTCGAGCCTCGCCCCATCCGCTCCGGCCCTGGGGACGCCCACCACGAACCGTCCGGGTGTCTGCAGCGTCCTTGTCCCTTTCTCCATGGCAGCGGTTTGAGCTGCTTTCCAAGGGCAGCTCTGACTCCAGCCCCGGCCGCGCCTGCCCTAAACGCTCCCCGGAGCCTTGGTTGGCACTTTGCCGGCCTCCTCGGGTCACTAACGAGCTGCCTCCCCCGAGACTGTAGGTTCCTTAAGAGCAGGGGCCGCATCCTATACCTCCTCCCTCCCGGCTCCTGGCACGGGGCCAGCACGGTGAGTGTGGGAACCGTAAGAACATGATTGTGCTTATGATGACAATGACAGCCGCCACCATTTACTGAACCCTGACCTTGAGCCTTTACCTGCGCAGCTCCGCCTGCTTGGCGCTTTACCTGGATTATGTCACGCAGCCCTCAGCGACCCAGAGACAAAGGTGTCTTACGGAGGAGAAGAGGCCACCGAGAAAGGAGAGCCTGGACCTCTGTTGCTGCCACTTCCGGCCTCAGTTTCCTCCTGTGTATGGGGACTGACACCTGCTCTCCTCCCCTCTGTCCGGGTGGTTCTGAGGGTCACACGAGGCAGTGAGCACGTTGTCAAGTGCAAACAGCTGTGCAGACACATGGTGTCATGAAATAATGCTTATTGAAGGCCGGGCGCAGTGGCTCACGCCTGTAATCCTAGTGCTTTGGGAGGCTGAGATGGGAGGATCGTGTGAGGCCAGGAGTTCCAAACCAGCCTGGGCAACATAGCAAGACCCCATCTCTAAAAGTAAAATTCCTTCTCGGATGCTCCGCTGAAGCCCAGCAATGTGGGGAGGAATGGGAACTTTTAACATTGCCCTTCCCACTTGTTCTCTAAGGATAATAGTGAAAATAAAGGTGGCAAGGGTAGCCCCAGTTTTGTATGGGGGACTTGGGCACCAGGCAGGTCGGTGCCGGCCCCCAACCCTTTCCTCCTCTCTCACCAGCGCCAACCGCACCTGCCGTCCTTGCATGCTAGTCGGAGCTGCACTCCTGCCCAGGCTGGGCCCTCTCTTGCAGTGCTGTCCCTCTCTGGTCCCTGACTGCCATCCTCAGGCTCCAGCCCCCAGCCCCAGCTACAGGCCAACGTGGCACTCATCTGTGCGCTAACAAAACAATGAACAGCATGATTATCTTGTCCTCTCCTGCCTGGCCAAAGCCTCCCTGGGGCAGGAGGGGGTCCATCCTGCTCTTGCTGTGTCCTGGGGCCAGACACTCGGCAGAGCACACGGGTGGGTCTCAGCCAAGGCAGAGACTGAATGAATGAAGGAGAGAATGAATGGATGCTTCCTTCGGCCTCCCTCACCACAACTCAGCCCACCTGTGCCAGGAGTCTCTTTGCAGAGGACGCTCCTGGGACCTGTTTGCAGCACGTGGCTTATGGGCTCTGGAACCAGATGGAGCCTGAATCTTGGCTCTGCCCCTTTTTAGCTGTGTGATGTTCAGGGAGTTACTCAGCCTCTCTGGCTGTAGAGCTCTGCTGGAGGTGATAACAGCAGCCACCTCATTGGCGCTACGGATACGGAGATGACAGGAGTTAAGGATTATGAGTACGATTGTAATTATTATTATTGTTGTTGCCGGTAATGACTCAAAGGGCTCCTCCTCCCAATTAATATCTTTGCTCTTTACCAACAGGATTGGAAAGGCCTGGGAGCAGAGCCAGCAGCCGGAGACTCCAGCTCAGCGGGCTCCGGCCGTGTGACCCGGAGGAAGTCACCCCATCTCACCCGAGAACCAGATGACTAACGCCGGCAGCAATTGTATTTCCTAACGCGCTACCTCACAGGAGTGTGGGGGAAGATGAAACAGAGACGTGAATGAGAGTGATTCTCTCCACAAATATTTGGTGAATGCCACTGCATTGCAGGGCTGCAGGGGGACCGAGCAGGGCACAAGACGGCGCGAGCCCTGTCCCTGGGAATGTGTAGTCAGCAGGGAAGCCAGAACTTCAGGGATGGCTGCAGAGCGCACAGGTGCCCCTCCGCTGAGGTGGCCGGGGCGACTCTGTACATCCCCACAACCTAACGGTTCATCCCTCCTACCGATGTGACTGGGCACCTCCTTTGCTCTGAGTCTTCATTTATGGAATGGGCTTGGAATTGGGCAAAAAAAACATACCTTCCTCATGGCGCTGGGGTGAGGATTAAGCGAGTTCATGCTCGTAAAGAGCTTAGTGCTGAGCCCGACATGTCCACGACATCACCGGATAGCGGTGATTGTCAATGTTCTGACCTGGCCGTGACCCTGCCACCCGGCACCTGGGGACACAGACGTGACATTGTCCTTCAAAGAGACAGAGATGAGGAGCTTGGCTGGTACCTGGAGCCCACGTTCCCTTCCTACCTCAGGGCCTGTTTTTGCTCACATGTACATGATTGCGTGGGATCATTAAAAGGTTCAAAAAGAAATAGTCCAACTTGTTAATATTAATAATAGACGGTGAGATTTCGAGGACATCTACTGTTTTGTTTTATCTTTTACTTTTATATGCTGTTTGAACAATAGGTTGCTTCTGTTCATTTTCTCTTTATTGTGGTAAAATATACATGGTATAAAACGTTCATTTGAACCATTTTTAAGTGCACAGTGCGGGGGTATTAAGCACATTCAGAACGTTGTGCAGCCGTCGCCACCGTCCATCTCCAGAGCTTTTTCATCTCCCCCAGCAGAAACTCTGCACCCATTAAATACTAACTCTCCCACCCCGGCCCCTGGCGACCTTTTTTTTTTTTTTTTTTTTGAGACAGGGTCTTGCTCTGTCATCCAGACTAGAGTGCAGTGGTGTCATCATAGTTCACTGCAACCTCAAACTCCTGGGCTCAAGCAATCCTCCTGCCTCAGCCTCCTGAGTAGCAGGGACTACGGGCACTCACCACCATGCCCAGCTAATTTTTCTATTTTTTTTTGTTGAGATGGGGTCTTGCTATGTTGTCCAGGCTGGTCTCAAACTCCTGGGCTCATGCGATCCTCCCGCCTCAGCCTCATAAAGTGCAAGGATGACAGACATGAGCCACCACACCCAGCCCCCTCGTAACCTTTATTCTACTTTCTGTCTTTATGAATTTGACTACTCTCGGTACCTCATATAAGTAACATCATATAGTTGGCTTTTTGTGTCGGGCTGATTTCATTTAGCGTAATGTCCTCAAGTTGATTCACAATGCGGCCTTGGTCAGAATTTTATTCCTTTTGAAGGCTGAGTAATACTCAATAGATTACTTTTGCGATCAGGAAAAAAACCCAGCAACAAAAAGAACAACTGTGTGAGTGGCTGGAGAAGGACAGATGAATGCCTGGTCTCCCAGGAGTGGCTGCAATGCCGTGGATTTCGGACGGGGAACTGCAGGTCAGTGGGGGCGATGACTTGGGACAGGCCCCCGCGAATCAGCCCTGGTCTCCTCTACCACAAGCAGAGGGGGTCAGGCCTCCCGCCGGGCCTCTGGCCTTACTGTCCCAGGGACAGTGGACAATGGGGAAGCTAAGTCGCGGCTGTGAGTCACAGGCCACCGAGGCTGGACAGGGCCCCCGCGCTTGGCCCCCGTGGCCCCGGCCATTCAACCTGGGCGGTGAGTGGCGTGGAGTTCCTGGTCCCCTTTTGATACCAGGCCTGCTCCCCGGGCTCTGGGGACAACCCGGTTGGCCCGGTGAGTAAGGAGGCCGCACAATCCCTCCTTTCATAAAGCTCCGCTGCTGACTAATACCTTCCAGGCACACTGGCCCTTCCACCTTCCACCCCGAGACCTATCCAGCCTGGAGCTGGCCCCTGGGGGTTTGAGGAAGGCCCCCCCTGTCCTCAGCCCCCCATCCATCCCCAGCCTTCCCCTCGTCACCCAAGCCTGGGGTCACCGGGAAAGGAGGATTTCAGGCACTTGGGCAGGCCGGTGGGGGTCCCTTTCTGAGCATGTGTGCGGGGACGTCTTGAGCTGCCTCCAATTCCCTCGAGGCAGCTGGGGAATCCTTGTGGAAAGAGGCTCTGCGGTGAGAGCTGGGTTTGAATTCTGGCTCCACCACTTACCAGCTGGGTGACCATGTCCAGGTAACTGAACCTCTCTGAGCCTCAATTTCTGCATCTGTTAAAAAATAAATAAAAGGGTGGGGACGGGGATAATAATTGTTCCCTTCCAGAATGGATGGGAAGCACCTTCCAGAGAGCCTGCCGCCTCGGCTTGGGGGGAGGGTGACAGTCCCAACAGAGGGGCTCAGGACATGGGGTTGAGACACCCTGGGGAGGCCTTGGCCGAGGAGAGGGTGGCTGGTCTGGGAAGAGTCGAGTCCCTCTGGATCCTTGGCACTCATGGCGGCTGTGACACCCCAGCTGAGAAACGGCCTCTTGTTCTCAGGGTTGACAGGAGGGTGAATGACATTCTTTCATGCCCCATGTGACTGCAGGTGGCCATGTCCCTGGTGAGGAGCCCTGCATGGAACGTACATCAGATGCCAGAAAAACCCTCTCCACTCGGTCCTGGGATAGAATCTCTCTTTCCTTTCTTGGGGGCGGTGAGGTGGGGGTGAGAAAGGGCCGTGGCCCCACGGGGGGCAACGTGGAAATGACTTGGTGTGATCCAAGAGGAAGCTCGGAAAACCAGGGACAGCTCCGGCCTGGGAGGCGACAGCCACGGTCTGGTCCCAGCTGGGCCCCCTCCCGGCCGTGTGGCCCTGGGCTAGTCACAGCCCGAGTGATCCATCCCTTACCTACAAGGGAAGAGGTGGGACGGGAGAGCTTCGGAGGTCCTTTCCGGCCCTAAGTTTCTGTCGCTCTGCAGCCGTCTCTTTAAAGACGCCGAGCTAACACCGACGTGGAGGCTAAAGCCAAGATAATCGGCCCCGTGGTTTTTCTTTCCCCAGTGCCCTGTATCAGCAAGGCCTTGGGCGCATTCTGGCGTTTGCTCATTCTGATAGGTAATCAGGCGACATCTGCGGGCCCAAGCTTCCGGGAGAAGGGCTGATCCAACAGTTTCTACCCTCAGCCCTTCTCCCTGCCTGAGCGACGTGAGTGTGACGTGGACCTCCTGATCCCCAGGGGCCAGGCTGTTGCCCGCCGAGCGTTCCCTGACATGGTTTCTTGGCTCGGACCCCCACGTCCTCCTGACCTTCCACAATCAGCCGGAGTCTGGGGACGCCCTTCCCTAAAGAAATATTTAACGTGTCCCCTCCCCTGCGCCTGGCACTGAAATAAGAGGTTCTGGGGCGCTTTGTGTGGAAGGGAATTCCCACGCGGCGTGAGGTAACTATGCTTCCGGCCCCCGAGGGGTTCGCAGCCCTGAGAGAGGGGAGAGAAGGTGATTCAACACCCACCGGGCAAGAGGCGAGGGAGGGTCTGCATGGCGGGGGCGGTGGGGGGGGGGCGCACGGCTCCTGGAAGGGTGGGAGGGAAAGGGAATCTAGATGGGGGAATGACGTGCGCTAGGGCGGCGATGTGTCCGGTTGGCAGCAAGGTGACAGATTCAGGCAGCACACAGCTCTGAGGGTTCGATTTCATTTCAAAGGAGCCCATTCCCCTAATTTTAGTGATAGACCTGGTTTCTCGCCATTGCTCTGATCACCTGCGATCACAGGCTCACTTGGTCGTCGTCTGAACCCCTCTCCAGAAGGAAAGTGCTGTCCCCATCTTCGTCACCACCTCTACCCGGCGCCGGGACAGAGCCCTGCACGGAGAGGGTGCTGGAAAAGCCCGTGTCTGGTGCATACAGGCGTCTGAACAGAAGAACGACAGACTCAGAATCACGTTTCAGGATGGCAGGTGCGTGAAGAGGTCAAACATTCTGACTTTTAAGAACCCGGGACATTTTTTTCTCCTTGCCTGCTAATCAGTGGTTTCTTGGCCCTCACCAGAGCCCCGGGCATGGGGCATCCAGGCCTGGAACGCGGACGTGTGTGGGAGGGATGCGAAACCGCGCCAGCAGCCCCGGGAAAAGAATCAGTCTTTGTCCCCATCTTCGCATGCACCTGTCGTCCCAACCTCTTGACAAACATCGTGTCATTCGCCTTCCACACCTCGCCCGGTGCGGGGGGGCGGTGGGAGAACACGGAGCCACATTCCCTGCATTCCTGCCTCCCGACAGCTCCTGGTACCACGGCCCGGCCGCAGGGCCTGGGATGTCCAGAAATTCCAGCTGACTCATCCACGGGGGAGCAAGGCCAACAGGAGGGACGGGCGGAATCTCCTGGGGCCCCATCTCTGTCAAAGGCCCCGATTCAGAGAGGAAAGTGGGGCAGGGGGTGCTGGCCAGGATACGCACGGCCGTTTCTGCTTGAGCGATGCTCGGGTGTCATTTGAGGCGCCAAGAAGTGGTGACAGGTGCAGCGCAGCGTCGTGGGTGGAAGTCTGGGCTCGGACCTCAGATACCTGGATTCGCGTCCCGGCTCCGTTGTCATCACCTGCATGACCTCAGCATCCTCAGTGTCCTTGGGGGTGGGTGATGGCTCTGTGCAGCACAGTGGCCGAGGCTGAAGCCAGAAAGTGTGAATGCCGAGCCCAGTCCCTGGCACGTGGACGCTGATCAGCAATGGGGACTTGTGTTAGGACATCAGCCCTTTGATGCAATGACGTGAGACTCGCTTCCGAGTGGGCGGGCGGGTGTGTGATCATCCCTGGGACAAAGGCTGCAAAACTGTACTTGGGGAATGTCCCTGCCCTGCCTTGGGATTCGGGGCAGAATTTCTCTCTGATTTCCCTGCCGGGCTGGGGTTGGGCAGTGGCCGAGCCTCCCACGCCCCGAGGACCGTAACCGCAGTCAGGGAATGAGACCAAACAGAGCGGGCAGCTGCCTTTCCGGTCCTGGTGCTGGCCGCCAGATGGTTCATAACCTGATCCCTGCCAAATTCTCTCGCTCCTCCCCCAAGACTCATCTGGGGCCAAAGCGTTTCTCAAAAGGGGGAAATATACTACTTTCGTCACCGCCTCACCTCCTCATCACCGAGTCACAGGAGCCCCTGGCCTGGCCCTGCCTTCCAGCCGTCTTCCCAAGGGGATGTCTCTGAAGGTTTTCCCCTAATTCTGTCCTGGGACTGGGGAATGAGAAGTCCGGGAACGAGGAGAGGATATGGGACGCAACGTGACCTTGGGCCAGTCGCGGGGCTGCCCTCTTTGGTTCTCACTTTCTCCATCTGTGAAACAGGCCCCTGCTGACATCATTCATGCAGTTTCCGGCAGCCTGGTCCCAGGGCGTCCCAGGCAGATTGCTGTCCCTCCTCAACAGGAGAGCACCGGTGTTAGCAGGCAGACGGTTCTGGGTTCAAATCCTCACCCTGACCCCTTGCTAGCTCTGTGAACTTAGGCAAGGTGCACACCCTCTCTGAGCAGTCATCCTATCTGTAAAATGGGCATAATAATTGTCACCCCCCCAGAGTTTTAAGGATGAAGCGAGTGGATGCGTGTGCAGAACTCAGCATGGTGTCTGAGACTCACGATGTTATATTTTTATTTTGTCCCCAGTTCACCCTCACTGAACTGCCCACCTTACAGAGTGAGAAACTGAGGCCCAAACAGCAGTTGGTGGGAAGAGAATTCAGCCCGTGTCCGTGTTTCAGGCGCCGCGCTAGGCCGGCTCAGAGGAAGCTGCAGTAACTCAGGGAAAAGTCCCACAGTGTCTGTCCCAGCAGCCTGGCCGGCCCTCGGAGCAGTGCCAGGGGACGGCTTGGCGGCTGCTCCCTCCCCTCATGCCCGCAGAGCCGTTCCAGATGTTTCAGGCAGCAGCCTGTGGAGCCTGTTCGGGCTCTGTTTCTTTCGCAGTTCTTTCCGGTAGCTTCTCTTCACTTCTCCCCACTGGCCATCATAGCTTTATCTTTCCTGTCACTTTGGAAATCACACCAACCGCAATTCCTTTCTCAGCAGAGCCCTGGACGTGCCTTGGCCAGCCAGACCTCGCAAAGGGAGGGTGCGGGCGGCCGGGACACCCTTACAAACGGTGCCTTGGACCAGCAGCCACATGAGTTGCCTGTAGCATGTCATTAGTTCCCGTCCCCAGGGTGCCTGGGGCCCTGGAAAATGGAGGCCTGGGGAGTTCTGGTGACCCGGGGCAGCAAACTGGAACGAGCTCTGTCCTTAACGCCACTTCACCTGTGCCATCTGTCTTCTCAACGCCATGAAGTGGATGTTAGCAGACCCCTTCTTTGGATGAAAAACAGACTCAGAGAGGCCATGCGACTTGACCACGGTCACCCAGCCACTGTGAGGGCCATATTGGGCCAACTCCAAAGCTCCGGCTCTTTCCTGATGTGTGGCGGGAGCACGGCCTGGACCTTGGCCACCATCTGTCTGCCAAACCGGGTGCCGGCTGTGAGCTTCACTCTGAAACCTGTCCCCGCCGTTGCCTTGCCTTGTCACAGAGGAGACAGTCAGATCAACTCCGGGAGAAGCATCAGCAAAAAGGGGTGTGCACGCGTGTGTGTGCGCGCGTATGTGTGAGTGTGCGTGTGTGCAAGGGCGCTATGTTGTGTGAGACCGTGTGTGAGGGCCGAGGTGCGCACACTCGCATATGTGTGCGGGTGGCTGTGCACGTGTGTGAGGACGTGTGTGTGTGGGAAGGTGAATGTCTGCATGCTGGTGCGTGTGCACATGTGTGTTCACGTGTGTGTGCATGCTCGGTGAGGAGGTGCGGGGAAGCGGGGAGAGGATGGATGCTGGGGTGGGGACACTGTGGTCGCGACAGATGGGTTCTTTTGATGTTCGAGACCTCCTTGGTGTCGAGTACCAGGCGTTTCCCAGCACCAGTGACAGATCTTGTAAAAAATGTACTTATCTTCTCGCAGAGTCAAAGGGCAGCATTGGGCACACAGGGGGCTCCTTTCCTGGAGGACGGGACCTGCTTTCACCTGGGCGTCGCGGAGCAGGTTTACCTTGGCCGCAAGCACCTTGGCAGGCCCAGCTTCCTGGGCCAGACCGTGCCCTGGGCCCACGGCTGCTTCTCCACCTCAGGGAGTGGCCTCCCCTCTCTCAGGGCAGATTAACTTCCCTGGCACCGGCTTTGTTTTGGCTCATTAAGGAGGAGCAGCCTCTGAGCGGACGCCTCTCCCTCCTCCCTCGGGCCTGGTTCTGCCGAAAACACTTGATTTAGAGCTAGAGCTTCTCCGGCAGCAGGGGAAGCACCTAGGGCCTGGGCTATTTTGTCTGCTGAGATTTGGGAGAAGGATTTGGTTTCCCCACTGCGTGGCCGGAACAGCCTTTGTTTTGCTTGTTGAGTGTTTCTTACTCCGGGCGGTGGCGTAAGGCTGAGAACGCCGCAGTGGGAAGCAGGAGAGTGGAATCCGAGACTTGTGCAGATGAAGTTCTCCTGGGCCTGCTTTTTCGTATGTGTCTTGCCAGGGAAAGCCCCTGTTTAAATCTGTTTTCTTTTTTGAAATTCGTTCCACCCCCAGCCCTCACCCCAAACCCCTGCTTTCGTTCACATATTGCCTCTCCAGCATCACGAAGACCGCGATGCCTTAGCTCCGAAACAATTTGACCATGGTGCCACTCGGGCCCACTAGACTGCAAGCTTCCCGAGGGCAAGGCCTGCATCCCTCGTAAGCCTGTTACGCCCTCACGTCTGGCTCCGCGCCTGCTGCCCGGTGCATAACAGGCCTCGTGCATACTCTGCAGATGAGTAAAGGATGAGGTAAGTCAGTCACTACTACTATAGGTACACAGCCCTTGGTAGGTGACCTTAATCCAAAGATCCTTTGGATCTCTGAGCCAAAATCTACTTCCCTCTGAATGCCACCCTCTGAGACAACACGGAGCAGAGGTACCTATGGAAAGACAGACATTCTAGTCCTCCGAAGGCCTCCCAGCTGAACATGGCTCCTGTAACCATTCCTCACATTGCACAGATGCAAGATCCTTCACTGGGTGGTCACCTGCATCAGGACACAAGTTATTTTTCGATGTACATCTTGAAACATGGTTCATGAGCTGGACCCAACATTCTAGACGAGGTTGGGGCAGAGACAAGCACACTGGAGCTTGTAGGATTGTGTCTCTCAAAAAGATATGTTGAAGTCCTAAGCCCCAGTTCCTGTGACTATGACCTGATTTGGAAAGAGGGTCTTTGTAGGTATGATCAAGTCAAAATGAGGCCTTACTGGATTAAGGTGGGCCCTAAATCCAATGACCAATGTCTTTATAAGGACAGAGACTTGGAGATACAGACACGTGGGGAAGGAAGCCTTGTGAAGGCAGCGGCAGGACAGGAATGATGTGCCTACGAGCCAAGGATTGCTGGCAGCCACGGGACGCCGAGAGAGAGGCATGGGACAGATTCTCCCCCACAGCCTCCAGACACCTTGATTTTGGACTTCTGGCCCCAGACCTGTGAGCGAATACATTTTTGTGGTTTTAAGCCACTCAGTCGGTGGTACTTTGTTACGGCAGCCATAGGGACGCTACCACACGGGCCCGCTATCCCCTTGACTGGTGCATCAAGGTAAAACAACATTCTTTGCAGTCATGAGGTTGCACCCTTAAAATACTTAAAGGAACCAGATAGAAACTACTGAAATTAACAAAAGGGTTTAGAAAACTGATTGGACACAAGATAAACGCACCAAGGTCAAGGCTTTCATCTTCACCAGGAAGCCGCCGAGAACCACAGTTGCAATACCCCGTTCGAAGTAGCATCCGAAGCCATCGACCACTTAGAATAAACCTGTGCGGGTTCCCGATAAAGAACACGGCACAATTTGACTGGGAAATTTTAAAAGAGATTTGAACAAAATAAGTATTGTTAAATGGGAAAATTAAATTTAAAACATTTCTTTAGCCCCAAATCAATCTACTGGTTCATGATGATTCCAATCGAAACCCCAGTATGATTCATTGATTTTTTTTTAAAATCCGTATTTAATGGATGAGAGAAAATGACATAGACATTTCTGAAATAGAGGGTGAAGTGGGGTTAGGAGAGTCCTTTCCCAGCAAATATTGGAACATATTAACTGAAAATACTTGAGTAGGATACAAAAATGGTACCGTAAACCAATAGGTGCCATTCAATGTCTATCACCTCCTTCCAGAAACAAGCTCAGTGGGGCTGAGATGGGCAAGACAGGACCCGAAGAAGATAAAACAGTACTGTTGAGAATTTGGGGGAACTTAGGTGTTTACACAGATTAAAGAAAACCCTCTGTTCATCATTTATAATCTACAACATGGAGCATCGACCTCACCCAGAGGGGTCTTGCTTTAAAACGCCATCAACTGAGTTGCTTTCTTGGTGGAAAGGAAGTCCCTGAGCCCTGTGTCTGCAATGACCCAAACGCTGTTCCCGGGGAGGAGCTTTTTCTCAATCCAGCCATTTCAATTTCCAGAATCAAATCAGGTTGAGGAAGCATCCTGAATTTGCAGAAAACATTCTTGGTTTCATCAGAAGTTTGCTGAGCACCCGTGATGTGCCAATCTCTGTGCCAGGCCCCAAAGGTTCCTGAAGGTTCTCGACACGTGGCTATTTGTGCCTTGCACAGGATGGATTTGCACCGGCTCCTTACACAGACTCGCTGAGGACGGGTCCAGCCAAGCAGTCACATGTCACTTAACACGTCTTGGTTTTTCTCACCTCATTACGTGAGAATGACCAGATTCTTTGTAAATGCAATCATTTTTATTGAGTAAGAAGGAATAACTTAAAATGTTAATTACACTTGAGGGCATTTTAGGGAGAATTTTTTTTGCCGTGGTATAGCCATAGGAGAGGCCAGGTCCCAGATACAGCAGTCTGGGGCGAAGCCAGGGTGAGGACCAGGGAGATGCGAGAACGCCAGTGCCCCAAGGAAGAGAGGATATTACGCAAGCAGCTGGCAAACATGGCTCGATTTTACGGACCAGTGGAGGGAGACTGGCCTAGTTTGGCGGATGGTGGCCCCAGACACACATTATAATCACCTGAGGAGCTTTAAAAAAAAAAATCTGTGCCCAGATCCTAGGCTGGCCCAATTAAATCCGAATCTCTGGGGGACACGCTGGGGCATTCGGGCATCTGTGTGTTGTGGCTAAAGCTTTCCGATGTGAAAGCAAGTCCGAGAACACAGCTCTGGCCACGAGCAAGGTGGCTACTTCTTGCTTAGTTGTACCCGACCTGGTGCAAATAAAATCACATACGCAAGCACATAAACACATAGCAAGTGTAAAACTCTGGTCAACATTGCAATTTTAAAGAAAGACATCTTTAGCATATGTGCAGTCAGGTATCATGGTTGATGATGAAGCTGTGTGTGATGCTAATACAACCTTAGACTAATCTCTAGGTCTTATCCACAGCTTGACTTGATTCTTTCTTAAAAACAACAACAACAAAAATTATTGATTTCTTTTCAGATGTGTAGGAAAAAAAGATTCTGGAGATATGTACCAAATAAACTAGGGCTTTCTTATCTTACAAAGTTAGTGTCTCTGTTGTTTCCCTCTTAGTTGTCCTTATCTGGTTTCCTTTGACTAAAAGTAGTTATATCTGAGACCCTTTCTTTGAAGGCTGGCAGCCTCAGCAAGGGGTTGAGAGGGTGACACTTGTGCTTTCTTTAGGGTTTGCCTACAGAGTGTGGAGATGAGGAAGCCCACAAGACTTTTTCTAGAAGTTTCTATTCTCCTCAGAGATTTGTTCTAATGGAGGGTAGGGTCATGGTTCTGATTTAGCCATCTTCTTGCTGATGCTAGTTGATCTGACACATTTTGACTTCCTGAGTCCTAGCCTGATGCGCCAATGGGAGCTGGTCACCATGTGGCATATCCCAAGGGGAAAAAAAGCATCATAAGGTTTAGGGTTTGGGGCTTCTGTGTAATAAACAAACCTATGTCCGGATCAGAAGGAAGAAACTGGAAAGAGGAAATCCAACCCTTTTCAGAAGATCCGACCCTGCCCTGTCCCTGGGTGGCCCTTAGTTAACCCATCACCCAGTGTCCCCTCCAGGGCCAAGCCTGCCTGGGGCGCTGGTCCTGAGGAAACCTCCACCCTGAGAAAGAAACCGGGCGGCTGCTGCTCTCAAGGAAGAAGCTAGAGTAGGGGCTAGACTAGGGCTAACAAGCCAGACCTCTGTCAAAATCTTCCAAGGAGGTAAGGGGAAAAAAAATTAAGATTCCTCATTTACATTGAGAGTAAACTTCCTGTCCTATTAAACAATGAGGCATTCAAAATCCGCCTGAGTAAAAGTCCCCTGATGCAACGCGAGGGTGAGCAATTTCATGTCGGGCTGTTGTTACGGGATTTATACATGTCCTAGCGAGGGCTCGAGGTGGAAATCGGAGCCAAAAACAATAGCCCTAAACCCCACATGCACACAAACCTCATTCCAGAGGAGTTTCCTTAAGAGAGCACGGGGCAGACTTTTCACAAACAGAGTGACTTCAAAGGTAGGCTTGCATCACTCCCCTCCCCCACTGACACTTCCCTTTTGCCCAGACCTGGCCCCTGTGTCTCTTGGTTTACTTTACGAGGTTCTCACACACATTGCAAAGCAATTATCCGAGCTGCTTGCAGGCCAACAGGAAAGCAATTGTAACTGAGTACTTCCTTTGTCGGGCGCTGACGCTGGCCGCTGCAACGGTGACGACGTTGGCCGTGGCAATGGTGATAGGAGGTGCGCGGGGCAAGTCAGCACCCAGTGACATGACATCCCCCCACCACCACACACACACACAATGCTCTCAGAGTGAATTCCCCAGGGAGGAGGAGGCCAGTGGGACGGAGGAATGGGGGAATTTTCTTACATCACTTGCCGTGACTGTTTTCCCTCACAAAACCCTGAGTCATGACTGAAGCTGAGTTGCCTCGGGTCTCTGGGTGAAACTGGGAGGTTGTAGATCTGGAGAGCTGATTCTATCTCCTGACTCTTATTCGGTTCGTCGGAGGGAAATGTGTATTATTTCAGGCGACCCTGTTCGAGTCGAAGTGCCTTCTGAGGGAAGGGATTACGTGAGGAAAGTGCCTCTGTAGTGGCTTAGTAAGCTGATGCCACACTAGTGAACACTATCTGACATTCGGTGAGTTTACAAAAAGGGCAGTCTCTCTGTTTGTTTAAAGCAAGATTAAATGAAAGGAAAAGTTTTTCTTTCCCATCCCAAGACAAATGTGAAACACATGTTTTCCCTTTTGACTTTGTAAGTACAAGGCTCAAACAGTTCTCCCCACCCCCCTCAGCTGTGAGTTTTCAAGGATTGCGGAATGTTTCCTCTCTTTGGTGGCCAAAGCCAATATGAGCCTTTATGTTTCCAGACAGTGGAGCTGATGGTGATAGCCTAGTTGATTCTAGCTAATCGTGTGGGGTGTTCCTGGCCCTACTGTTTTATGGGTAGGTAGGATGGTAAGATCTAGAACGAGGAATCCCAGGCCTGGGTTCGAGTCTTTGATAGGCCTTTGCCCATGTGACCTCAATAAGCTTCCCTTTCCTCATCTGCAAAATGAAATTGGTTGAACCTTAAATGTCTTGGGTAATTTCCAACTCCAGAAAGAAGGTTCATTCAGGTTGGTTTTTCTGGCATGTGGGAGAAGTTTCTGGCATGAGGGCAACCTTAGCGTGGGTTCGGGGCAGTGTGCAGGCCTGAGAGTTGGGAGACCTCGGTCAAGGAGGCTGCCCTGCCATTGACTCACCATGACCTTGAACAACTCATTTCCCCTCTCTGTGAGTCCTTCTTATCTGAGAGAGGAGGTTTGGAAGTCTTGCCCCTGACATAGCCGTTCAGATATGAGACAAGCCTGAATGAAAGTAGCGTGTAAAGTACTTTGAGTTCCTTGGAATAAAAAGATCATTCATCTTGGGAGATAAGTTAAAAAAAAAATGCTAGCCCATAAATATTTTTCAGATTATCTCAAGAATAAAGTAACGAAAATCAATATTCTCTACTCTTGGCTTTCCTTAAACTGCTACTGGTTCAGGGAACATAAGCACCGAATGACCAACATGGGCTGTAAAAATCAGGACTTTTTCCCCTGTATATTGGCCAAAACAATGTTCCTAGCAGATTGCTTTGATCAGGCTGCTATTCTGCTCAGAAACTGTCAAAATTCCACTTGCCTCCAGGATTTGGTCCAAACTGACATCCAATTCCCATTATGACCTGGCTTCGACCTGTATTATTTACTACCTCTCCTACATAAAATCCTGGAATTCACTGGAATCTCCACAATGATGTCACAGTCACTCCTGCAGTGTCTCCTCACAAGTGGGTGGCCCATCTCCCTTTGGATGTGGTGGTAGGGAGAAGTCTCTGATATGCAAAGCAATCTGGCCTTTTTCTAATCATCCCTCATTGTTAGAAACTTTTCCCGTATTTTTTATATATATATTCTTTCTTTTCTTTTCTTTTTTTGTAAAGAGATGGTGTTTTGCTACGTTGTCCAGACTTGAACCTCTGGCCTCGAGTGAATCTCCTGCCTCAGTCTCTAGAGTAGCTGGGACTATAGTCATGTGCCACTATACCCAGCTTCCTTCCCAATATTGAGTCAGAATTTGCTTCACCATAAATCTCACCAATCCATAAATCTTACTGGAACTACCCCGATTCAGTTTCATTCCTCTTCCTCAATGTTTGAAGACACCTATCATGTCACCCCCAAGAAATCTCTTCTCCAGGCTAAACAACTGTAAAGTCTTTAACGGGTTTTCATTGACTTGGTTTTCAGACTCCTAAATGTCATTGCTGTTACCTTTCCCTAGATAGGTTTTAAATGGTCAATGTCTCTTTAAAAAAAAGTGACCCTTCTAACTAAATGCACAGTCCTAGTATCTCCTTTGTTTCAATGATAGGTTAGGTAAGAGATGTGACAATACTTAAGTGGCTGAAAGAATATAAAACATGTTTCTCTCTCAGGTAACTGTCTGGGGTGAGTGATCCAGGTTAGCAAGTGGTCCTACTCTCTGCTGTCATTCAGCAACCCAGGCCCCTTCCAACTGGGGCTCTGCTATTCCATGGGGTGTTCTGGTCCAAGCTGGGTTGCTGCTAAGTCCCAGATGCAGCAAGAGAAGGGAAGAGCATGAGGAAGGGGTTTGCCCATCTCTTAAGGCCCCTAGTTCCCAAAGCAGATCATGGCCATATTTAACTGCAAGGGAAGCCGGGAAACAGTGCAGCCAGGTGGCCTGTGTCAGAACCCCCACCACTATGGAAGGACGGGAGAATGGACATTGGTAGCCACAAGAGGAGCTTTTTCACGTCAATTGTGGTAAAGACGTTATTGCTCCAACTGCTTTTCAAGAGGTTGGTTTTTTGACCCCACAGTATTTTACACTGATATCTAATTGTATTTCAGCTGCTTGTTTTTGTCTATCATTCTAGCCCCAAAAGATCTTTCTTGATATATCAATGAATACATTTTATTTATCCCTTCCAGTTTCATATTATCTGAAATGATCTGATATTATCTGTCTCCTGTGTGTTTCCTCACGTCACTGGCAAATGGGAATGAAGATGGAAAAGAGAAATGGGCCAAACAGAGCCCTGTCATAGTGCCAGAGCCACCCTCCACCCTGCCATCGATCCACCATTAGCTCTCTTTGGGGACGAATATTTTCTTATACAGACCACAGTCTTTCCAAGAAAATCACAGAGCCTATGTCCAGTGCCCTGCTGAGATGTGTGGCACAAAGGAACCGAAGGCCTTCCATTCTCCCGCCTCAAGGATGACAGAAACTTCACATTAGAAAACACCAAAGTCCAGCCAATCACAAGAACCCCTTTGACAACATCCTCTAGTTTACCAGTCTAGTAACCTTATAAAAAACAGGAAATGACTAGTTCTCAGGTGAACCCATGCTTTACTCTTAACAATAACTGTTCTCTCATAAGTGTTTGCAAACCTTTAATTCGTAATTTGTTCTGAAACTTTTCCAGGGTCTCTTTTCTGGAAATCCTCCTGCTGCACCTATCCATTTTCTGTCATCAAACCCTCCTCCATCCTCATACCTTGGAGCAGTCGCTTCTCTATTCCTCCTAGTAGGAAATGCTCTTTCTGCTCAATTCTGAAGTATCCAAACCGTGACTTCCCCTGCAGATCTGGCTCGAAAGTCACCCCTTCTATGAAGCTTTCCCTCACCCTGCCAGACCTCTTGCTGCTCTGAGTCCCTGTGGCATTTGTCAACCCTATTCCTCCTTAGGACTTGTTGCCGCCACCTGGGATGGACCATGTGAACGGCTCAGGCCCTCCTCTCGTGCTACCCAGCTGGGGCCTTGTACAGAACCCTCTCCCAACTAGGTGTACGTGTTGAGTTAACCACAGAAAATCAGTATCAGCTGATGCTCAGGGCCTGGCCCCTCATGAAAACTTCAGCCAAAGCTGTGTTCAAGGGCCAGATGATGCAGTCTTCCAACGTGTTTGTAAAATTTTTAAAAATTTTTGTTCTTTTTTAAAAAAAGTAAAAAAATGGTATTTGCCTCCTCGTGTGTGCCCATAAAAAGGAAAAAAAAGTAAAAAATGATAAAGGCCCAAGTAAGCTGCAGAATTATTGAATTTTTTTTATACTAAGGGAAACCAGTTTGTTTGATATAACGTTCTGGGAAATCAAGTTGGGTATGGACAGATGATTTATTTAAACTATAACATTTACACATCCTGAATGTTCCAGCAACAAAAGAGACACATCAAAAGTTAGAGCTACATTCTGACTCGGGTGGGGCAAAGGCAATATACGTAACCTAAACATTTGTACCCCCATAATAGACTGAAATAAAAAATTTAGAGCTACAAGCAAAATGTTTTCAGAAATATTTATTCACCTTTCAGAGGCACATTTAGATTTACAAAAGATTTCAAATAGGTCTTCTTTAACGACTTTGTAGGTTTAAAATAATTTAAGTTCCATATAACTTTGGAAGAATAAGTCCGTGTAATAAAGAGAAGTTCACCTGCATTTAACTCCCCCTAGTAGCACCAGTGTCTGGCAGATACTGATGCCACATCATACCATGTTTGAGAGGAAAAAGTTAGCGCTATTAGATCATCGAGTCCAATTCCTTCCAAGTGCAAATAAAAACTTTGTATAAGGGAGGAGCCTCAGAAGGGACCGAATCTCCACTGCTGGAGTCCCTTCCCCCATGCCATAGCGCTCACGGAAGGAGCCCCCTCCTCTTCCCAGGCCTCCAGGCCAGCCACCTCCTCCAGAAAGTTTCAGAGAGGAACTTTCCTATCAAAATGCTGATGACTCTATTTGCAAAATGTCTCATTATAAAAACCCTCTCTGCTGCTTGCTTTCTGAGCTTTAATAAATCCTGGATTAGTACGAAAACCGCCCAGACTCTCCACATTTCCCGACGAGCTGTCTGGAGTTGGCTGCTTCTTCATGAGTAACTTCCCCAAACATTTGGAAAATTGCCCGGTGCCAGGAACTTGGGACCACCAGATAAACTTCGCAGAGCAGGAAAAGAAAACGCATTATAATGGCAGTCCCCGAAGCTGGCACTGACCTCTCCTCCCTTGTTTCTTCCTTGTTCTTTCCTTGCTCTCCTTCCTTGCTCGTAGCAATTCACACAGCTTCCCTGCTTTTTGACGAAGGATGGCATGAGGGCTCCCAGCTATCGCCTCGAATTTACAACAGCGGGTTTTCAACCTGCTCTTCGTGTTGCTCTTTCTTGCAACTTCTCTGTGACAGGACATTCAGAGATCAGAAGGAAACCTCTTTTCTAGTTATTTCCATTCCATGCTCCGCTGTCTTTAAATGTGTCCATCCGGATTTCTAGGAACTCGCAGTGCTACAGCTGTTCTCTCGAAAGGGCCACATTACAGTTCCCGATCTCAACGCTTTTGCTGGCTTGCGCTTCATGTGAGCTCAGGGCCGCTTTCACAGTTTCCAGAGTGTCTTTCCAGCCTCCACCTTGCCTTCCCTCATTTCCTTCTGCTTTTCTTTCCCTCTCGGGTGAGCCTCCGTGAGACGAGCGCCTCAACCTTACTAGAGCACGCTGCCCTGGTCACCCCCTAGCAGGGGTCAGGCTGAGGCATGAACAGGTGCTGATGGGGACTTCATAGCGCCACCAAAAGGCAAAGATGGCGTGACGGCGGTAATGGCAAGAGATAGCCATTCCAGGGGTGGCCCAAGTCATAAGATTAAAGTGGTTGGGGGAACTGAATGTCCAGGAGCCACATTCAGAAGCCAGCTGATTTGTAAATGTGTCTTTCCATCTCCAAAATGATAAATGAAATCTACTTGAACTGCAGAGAAAAATTGGATTCTGTTTTTTTTAATTGTAGTAAAATACGCATAACATACAATATGCCATTTTAACTACTTGCAAGCATACAGTTCAGTGGTATTAAACACATTAATAGTGTTGTGCAGCCATCATCGCCATCCATCTCCGTAACTCTTCATCTTACAAAACCAAAACTCCGTACCCATTGAACACTAATTCCCCATACCCCCTGGTAACCACCATTCCACCTTCTGTTTCGGAATTTGCCTATTCTAGGTACTTCATTTAAGTGGAATCATATAGTATTGTCCTTTTGGGACTGGCTCATTTCACTTAGTGTAATGGTTCGTCCATGTCGTAGCATGTAACAGAATTTTCTTCCTTTTTAAGGCTCAGTAGTATTCCACTGTTTGGATAGACCACACTTTGTTTATCCATTCATCGTCTATTGATTCTGATTTTTTAAAAATAGTACATGCCAGGAACTCAGCACAGGGGTGCTGGCGAGGTGAGCAAGGGCCAGAGTGTGCAGGGCTGGTGGCCACGCTAAGGCTTCTGGACTTGACCCTGAGGCCCTGGGGAGCCGCTGGAAGTTTTAGGCAGGGGGTAACCCTGGCCATGCTTACATTCTAGAAAGATCTCCTTGGCCAGGGTGGAGAATGTGTGATGGGGACCAGGTGTGGAGGCAGGAAGGCTGGTCAGGAGGCTGTTAAGTAATCTAGGCAGGAGAGCATGGTGCCCTGAAATCTACTTAAGGGGAGAAGGAGGGGTTTGAAGGGAGAGAAGGAATTCAGTTGGCATACGGAGCATTCCAAACGATTTCACTTGGTCCTCACTTGTGAAGAGTTATTATCCCCATTTTAATCTCAGGGGGGCTGAACTTCTCACCCAAGTTCACACAGCTGGTAAGTGGTCCTGAGGGGTTTGGGGTATTAGAATATCCTGCCATTGCCATCTCATTGTCTCTTAGCACAAACTGGCCCCCTAGTAGGACTTAGGTGAGATGTAGGGCAAATGAGTTTAAGTGTGGGAGAAAAGGTCTAGATTCAAGTCGCAAGTGGTTTTCCAGGAGAGGAGGCCTGAGTGGCCTCAGGGAGTAGTGGGAGGTGGGAAGTACGGCGTGAGGGGGTGAGGATAGCAGGCAGCAGGGATGGAGACACACACCAAAACCATGTGTCGGCTATTTAACAGCTTCATTTAACTCATCAGTATGTCCTGGAGAAAAACAGACTTTGACTACAGAATAAGGCACCACAGCAGAGCTGGACAGGGCGTGGAGGACGGAGACGCAGTGAGAGGAGAGCCAGGCCACCATGCACGTGCCATAGCACTCAGAGCCAGCTCCTCCGTGAACGGTGTGATACGGGGCAGCCGACACGGCCCCTCCAGGCTGTGGACAGTGGTCACCAGCCACCTCATGAGATTATCGTGAAACTTCAGTGAAATGATATGCATTAGAAACACTCTAAATTCTAGCAGAGGGGAGCTCTGTACTATCCCGAGTTGTAGTTATCATCTACTTAAGTCTCCTCTAGAGAAAGGTTGCTGGTCTGGTCCTTGGCACTCCCGGCTCCCCAAACCCTCAACCCCTCCCTCAAAGGAGTCTTGGACTAGCTGATTAGTTCCCTGTGCCGGTGCCTTGTCACTCCCTCAAGACTAGAAGGGAAGACTCAGACAGAATTAGAACCAGTTTTCAAAACACTTGAAACAGAAAGAGATTTGACCTTAGTTTTAGGGTTAAAGAAAAAATTCAATTTATCTATTTGGTTGTTTGGTACTATTAATACATCTTAAATTTTAAACAGCTCCTGTCTGCAATGGCTACAAGGGGCCCTAGGACCAGTGACTGTGGGAAGTGGGGAAAAGGTATTTTAATGGAAAAAAATAAAGGGGTGGGATTTAGGGGCCTAAGTTAGTGAGTTTTGGTTTCTAAAAGAAGCCAAGTTTGGCTTAGCAACTGAGATACACCTGATTTTCTGGTAACACAGCTCAAGTTAGAACATTGGACAAGAAGCCCGAAAGAAAGAACTACTCAGTTAGTTGCATGCAAACTCCAGAAGGTACTTATTGTGGAGATTTATGTGCATATGAAAGCAATTCCCAGAGAGGGCCCCTGGCCCTCCTCTTCGCTTCCTCACCTGAAAACAGGCAAAACAGCTCAGGGACAGAGTGAGGGTCAGTGCAGCCATGTTTCTAATAACTTGATGGGTTTTTTTTCCAGAGATGGGGATCATTCTTTGACTTTCCCTTTTGAATATTGTTTTCTGTTTCTGCCTCTTTAATTAGAGACAGAAATTCAGTTAACAAGGAGGAAAAAAAGAGAAAGTCTTTTCAAGCCAATTTCCTTGTGCTTCTGAGAGCTTTTGAGGTTAGGTCAGCATATCTCTGTGCTGTTTACCTCTCTGGCTGTTGACAGGATGGCATGTGACTTGGCCAAGAGCTGCAGCTATAGCAATGACCACTACTGTCTTGGCTTCAGAGACTGCTCTTTAATATCTTGGCTATAATAACAGTTTACTAGGTAAATTAAATATATATATATATTATTATTATTTTTGCAACACCTATCAAAGAAAGAGAAAGTAGCCATGCCGAGGCACAATTAGAGGCCACTGTGCTGTCTCAAGGACTTTGGGTTTCCTGTTGACTAGCCTACATTTTTCTTTGTATCAAGACTCACCCCCCACCCCAAACCCTACCCCTAAGAAAACTGCAGAACATGAAGTGCTTTGAAGGGAAAAGTCACGCTACGATTCTAGACTAAAACACATTTTTTTTTTCGGGTTGCTTAAAAGAAATTATATTTAGTCCATTTTCAGGGCAGCTCTTCGAGCTTGGGGAAATAAGGCATTTGCTAAATCAGCAGCCCTGCACCCCACCCCATTCCACCAATCATAAGTGCTTCCAAACTGGGCTGGGCCTGTGCTTACAAAGCAGACTAAGGAAATGGCTTGAATGTTCAATCAAATTAATATGTTTCTATGGTAGAATATTCACAAGGTATAGTTAATTGAAAAAAATGAGTATATGTGTGTGTATGTGTATACAGTCTACTAATGCTTTTATACACACACACACACACACACACACAAAGGAAATATAGTAAAATGGCTGGTGGGACTATGGGTAATTTTTTTCTTCTTTATGCTTTTCTTATTTTTACAAACTTTTTACTATAAACAGGTATTGGACTCATAGCAGAGCATAGTGGTTAAAAGCACAGAATTTGGAGCCAAGACTACCTGGTTCAAATTCTGGCTTTACCACTTCCTATGGTGACATTAAGCAAATTACTTAGTTTCTCTGTGCCTCAGTTTCCTCACCTGTAAAATGGGGATAAGGATAGTACCTACCTCAAAGGGTTGTTATAAGAATTAAAGAGATATGTATAAAGTGTTTAGAACACATCCAGCACCTAGTAAGAACTAAGTATTTGTTAAATGAAGAAAACATTAATTTTTAATTTAGTCAAATTGTGGTAAATTTTCTTTGAAATGCTCCTTGCCATTCTATGACATTCATATATTATGATATGTGTTGCTGAATAGAGGACACATATATCCCTAGGCCTATGTTTATCATCAACTAATAGAGTTAGGGTGGATGTATGACATTTGGTGGGTGGCTAAAATTCTTAAAGTTATTTTCTAGGCCATGACAAGGAACAGATATTTCTCAAGGATATACTATGACCACCCCTTCCCCAAGTCTGGTCATAGATGAATCATGGCAAGCCTAATTCTCTCCTAAACCACAGGTTATACAATTACAATTTGATTAATGACGTTCACAGAACTGGAAGGACACTTGACCTTCAGTAAATTATGCCCCTTGCCCAGGAGTCGAAATGCCCTGGGTAAACCTGCGTTCAGTGATACGTGCTTCACTTCCTCACGTAGGCCTGGGAGGAGCAGAGGGAAATGAGAACCGGCTTTGTGGTGGATAGTCAAATAATTGTGAAATTGTTATTGACTGATAGAAAAATGTGAAGGAGGTAACGATGAGGCAGAATGACTTCTGAAGGATCTTTTCCCGTCATTAAGAGAGTTTCCATACAAAAGCAAATCCATAGCTTAAAAAAAACTCTAATGTTGTGGAAAGCGAGAAACATATACTTTTTTCATCTTACAGATGAAAAAACTGAATGATTAAGCTATTTTATCACAACATAATTTAAAAAATGTTACACTGGTAAGATGTAGTCCAAGAACTGACAGAAAGAAGGGAGGGAGAAGGGGTCTCCTGCCCAGGGGAGAAGATGGCACTGAAAATCATATAAAGTCACCACTGATGCTGTTTCCTTTTGGCCAATGGAAAAATATTGCAGAAAAAGGAAACTCCAAATCTCTTGTTTACCCAGCTGTCTGTACAAAGTGAATTATTCATGATTAAATGTGAATAATAAACCTATGCAAATATTTGTTGTATTCTCAATTTTGTGGAGGTTGGGGGAGCAGCAGGAAATGAAGTCACTTTAAAGTGGTGTAGTTAACTATCTCCTTTAGAAATAAATCAAGAAAATAGATTTCGATTATTATTTACATATATCCCCCGCCCCCCCAAAAACCAGGTTGTTTTCCTTAGGAGTCTTATGTCCTATTGGAAATGACAATTTAAAGCTTTTCTCTTAGTCATGACCTTTATATAATTTCCTTAGAAACTAATTGTGAAAGTTGGTTTTGTTTTTTTTTATTTTCTTGACTTTAGAGGGCTAAAAAGCTTACAGCAGAAGTTCTTCTATAATGGGAAACCTTAACGGACAAGTTTCCAAGTACCTGCTGCTTACTGTAAATTCTTACCTATAAATTTCAGTTATAGGTTTTTGATAAAGGGAATATTACAATAATACTGATACCTGGCAGTTTTAACTGTTTGTCCTTTTGGTTACAAATTGATTTAACAGTTTCCATAAGAAGTGTTATGACTTTTAGCCAGAACTATATTAGATTTTATTTAGCTTATCCATTCTAAGAAGCACTTAAAATCTATCTAAGCAATAGCAAGATATTGAAAGATGTTTTGTCATCTTGCAACTACTGTAATTCTTCTGTCTCTTTACACAGTGTATCATCACCATAATCTCTCAAAGAGTTTATAGCATGCAAAGGATTGTTTTATATCCTATAATCGTAAATTAATTTCATTAATAAAAACAATTTCCTCCTGAGCCCCATCCTCAAGGCCGAGTTGTTTCTGATTGAAGCCCATGTTTCAGTTAACCATAGACGAGCTCCTGATGAATTTTGTTTTTGCTCCAGTAACCCCAGTGCTTGCAGGAGGGGCCAGAGAACTGGTCTAGTCCCCCCTGAAGCCTGGGCATCAGGCTTTCTCTAGAACTACTGATGAATGGGCTAGCCCCACAGGGGAGCTCTCCACCCCTTCTCCAAACTGTCCCAGAGCCCAAGCAGAGGGATCCTAGACACCACGCCAGATTTAAAATAGCGTGTCATAACCCACTGCTTCTACCACCTGGTTGTTAAAAACTGTAGGTGGGAGCACGATGTCAAAAGCCATGTAGACTTCCAGAAAAGACACCGTGTCTCGAATTGAATGCCACCTAATGCATCCTAAATCTGTTTTCTTTTATTCTATGTTGACTGAAGATGACTATTTTATTTTAAAAACCACAAAACATTAAAATTGCATTTTAAGTTTAATTGGCAATATTAATAAATGGCAAACTTAGGCCTCAAATAAAAGGTGATAATAACTTGAAATGTTTGGAAAACTATGACCTATATTTAATAAAACCCCATCAGTGAATGAAAAGCGGTTTAATTACTAACACTTTCTCCATCCTACTTCTCATACAGTCTGCAGTTATCTTAGCAAATTTGTATTTCACTTTATAGGAACTTGTCTCCATTATGATTTAGTTCAATGGTTTCCCTCTCGTACTATTATAGCTAGAGAGTCATTTCATTATGCTGGGAAGTTTCTGAACATGCAATGTAATTAATTCCTTTAATAGTCTCCTCTTTAGGAAAGGCCCATTAGTAGACATCACTATGAATTAACATCTTAGTCCGGGAGAAAAGCTCTTTGGAGGCAACAGTGAAACAGATAAATCTTTGTTGAGAGATGTGACCAGGGGACTTAACCACATTCCTTGTGGTTTCAGAATGACATGTATATTCTGGGACCCACAGATAGGCAGAGATAGTTGTTCTTAGTAATGCCCTGACCACACCAGTTCTTTAACGTAAAGAGATAGTTCTAAATGTTATAATTTCTTAGAAGAAGGTAACATGGCTGTGTGCACATTGAAGGCAGGGGAATGAAGTGAATTCTGCTCACTGGCTAACGCCTATGAATAGAGGCTACCAGCTGTTTAAAGCACACTTGAAGGCTGCTGGACAAGTTCTTTCTCTCTTATTTAATAATCTACTAAGCATTGTTTTTTCCCCCCTGATCTTGCTGAATAATAATGAAGGCTTTCTGTTGGGGTGTGAATATTTTTTTTACTATTTTCACATATGGTCTCTGGAAGCAGATTGCTTTGGGTTGGAAATTCTGGCTTTGCTATTTACTAGCTGTGCGAACTTGGGCAAGTGATTTAACTTCCCTATAGCTTAAATATCTCATCTGAAATTGAGATAACAGCAGTACCTGTGGGTGGTGGGTGGAGTGGGTGGTGGAGAGGAGTAAATCAATGAGCACACATAGGTACTTAGTGGAGTGCCTGGCCCAGAGTAAGTGCCGTTGATGTTGACTGACACTGTGATTAGCTCTGCTGAGCGGAGGTCCCACTGAGGGCATGTAGGCCTGTAACACAGAAGCTGAAAAACTCTGACGAAGCAATGGCGTGGGTGCCTGGGCCTGGAGAGGGTAGACTGGCTGCAAAGGGACTCAAGGGAACTTCTGGGGGTGAGAGAAATGCTCTATATCTTGATCATAGCGGTGGTTACCCTGGTGTAAGCTAAAAAACACTCAAACATTCAAGGCCAGCCTGGGCAATAACAAGACACCATCTTTACAAAAAATTTAACGAGTTAGCCAAATGTGGTGGCATGCACCTATAGTCCCAGCTACTTTGGAGCAAGCGGACCACTTGAGCCCAGGAGTTTGCGGTTGCAGCGAACCATGATGACACCACTGCACTCTAGCCCAGGCAACAGAGCAAGACCCTGTCTCAAAAAAACAAAACAAAACAAAACGAAAAAACAAACGAAAAAAAAAACACTAAATAATTCTTTCCCTGATAACCCCCTTTAATATACTAGTCCAGACACTAATTGCTTTACATCTGTCTTAAGGCAACGGTCTCCTGGTTGATCTTTTTGTCTGTGAGCTCATTCTTCTCTCGTTCCTCCCTAGCATGCCCACGCTCACCCCCAATTCTGGGGTCACTTCAATAATCATGCCTAGAACAATGTAGGAGCCATTTGTTTAAAAAGGAGGGGAAGAAATGAATGTGCGTAAGCAAGTATGTTTGCCTGTTTATGCCTAAAATAGCTCTGGAAAGACATATTAGAAAGTGGTTGTGTTCGTTACCTATGGGGAAGGGAACTGGATGGCTGGGGGACAGGGTGGGAGGACGCTTTTCTCTATATATCCCTTTGTTCCTTTTGAATTTTAAATCATGTGAACGTATTACCTAATCAAAAATAAATAAATAAAATGTAGGAAATAATAAGATGCCTGCCAAGTTCATCTATTCATCCAGGAAATATTTACTGAGTATCTACCTCTTGCCCGGCACATAGCAGGGTTAGGGTGTCCACAACCACGTTTGTGTTTCGTTGGTGGGGATTCATAAACTGCACGTCACAGTCCCTGTCTGCTTGTTTAGCTTTAAAGCTTGCTTATAGGAGATAGGAAGACCACTGGTTAATCACAGTGGCCATGGCTGGCATCTGATTTAGGATAAAACAAGGTCAGGGGCAATTATGTTTCAAGGACCTCCCTCCTCTACATACTGAAAAGACATAAAAAGTTGTAGCTGAGGCATAACTAATGCTTATGGAACATTAACTGTCTATGTGCCAGGCATTCTTCTAAGTGCTTTTCCTGTACTAACTCATTTAGCTCTCACAGCAACTCTGTGAGGAAGACACTATTATTGTCCCCACTTTACAGACGGGGAAACTGATGTGCGGAGAGAGCAAATAATTTGCCCAGCGCCACACAGCTAGTGAGTAGGATGTCCAGAGTTTGAATCCAGGTAATGTCTGACTCCAAAACCCTCTAGTTTTAACCACTTCACTGCTTTTTTGAAAAAGGATTTACAAAATGTTCCTTTGCTCCAAAATATCTCTGTTGAAATTCTACTATTAATAAAAAGTCATAGAATCTTGTATCTGGAAGACACTTCAGTATTCGGTCGGTTCAATTCTTCTTCAGATGGACAACATCCTGGACGACAGGCTTGAACACCTCTGCTGATAGGGGACTCATTACAGCCAGAAGCAGTCACCATGTGACAGACCTAATTGCTAATAAAATCAGTCAAATGTTGATTGTCTTTGTCTTGCCAAGCACTTTGCTAGTGCATGGAGCAAAAATGCTTTGATATGTTGAGGCCAAATCTGCCTCCCTGCAACTTCCTCCCACTGGTCCATGTTCTGCTCTTTGGAACAACACGGAATGTATCTGTGATTCCCTGCATTCATGACAGCCCTTCATCTATTTGAAGACAGCTACAAAGTTCTCCTTAAACTTTCTTCTTCCCCATTTACTCAATCTGTTCTCATTCCAAAGTCCCTAGGTGAGATTCATTTTTCCTATTAACAAGCTTCTGTTTTAAAATGTAAATGTGGGAGGGCAGCGCATTAAATGTAATCTGCTGCTTCCCTTCCATCGAACTGTCTCGAGGGAAAGGGAATTGCGATTTGGGGAAAGGAGTAGGGAGGGGGCTGAGAACAGAGGCAATGGGAGCGTGGTTCCAGTGCTGGCCTCAGGCTAAGAGAAGGTGTTAATGCAGGAGCTCTGGGTAGGCAGAAAGCAGCACAGGGATCCCAAGGTCCTGGAGACTAAGGCAGTGGACATGCTAAGAGTTAAAAAGTAGCAATAATGCTGAACATCTGTTGAGCACTGACTATACACATGCTGGGCAGTTTGCTTGAATCCCCTCACTTAATCCTCATAACAATGTTATGAGGTAGGTACCATTATTATCCACGTTTGTGTAAACTGAGGGCCAGAGAGATGAAATAACTTATCTAGAAGATGACAGTCAGGTTTCGAATCCAGCAGCCTAGGCTTTTTTATTAACCATCTTGGTAAAAGGAAGATGGAAAACTAACTTTGCCTGCTTACCCTTGAGTCACCTAGTCATTATCCATATGGTATCTAGATGCCCCAGACTTCTCCAGCCTGCAGGAGTCCTGAAATACCCAAGTAACAACCTCCTAAAATTCACTCTTAGACCAGGTTTCTGCCCACAAGTATTTGAGACCCCCAAGAATGCTCCACTAGTGCCCCCTAGATGTTTCTGGCTGTCTCAACCGGCCTGCCTCTGCCCTCTTGCCATGGGGAAACTCCTGTACTGATGAACCTCGTGGCACAGATAAGACCAGACTAAAATGTTTAATGAGACTTTACTGAAGGCTCACAGATAACACAATGGAATTATGACATAGAAAAAACTCCGAAGCCAAGTAAATCAGCCTATTCCTAGAACTGCCGCCCAAGCCCTTTGCCAGGGTCCTCTGCTGAGCAAATCTCACGTGCAACTTCCAGCCAGGTTGCAGGGACCAATTTACCCCAGCCCCGCAGACAGCCAGTAGTACTTGTGAGCCATCACCTGCTACAAGACTGAGTTTGGCCCCTGCCCTCACCAGAGGATGAAACCCTGTTTGCAGAGGTGTAGCGCACCCACAGGGATGTTACAGGAGCAGATTAGATCCTTAGGACCTCAAGCCTCACCGTTTCTCAATAGGAGCTTGACTTTACCATTGCGTAACTAAGAGGCCCATTAATAAAAGCTTTTTTCCATTTAACCAATACAATGGTGCCCTCGTCCTCTACGGAAACTAAAAAAAAATTGCATATCAAGTGTCAGCCAGGACCTCAGTACAGAAATCAGTCACACTGAAAATATTACCTTTTTTAAAAAACAAGCTAATAATTTCTAAAAAGGATACATTTAGACATTTTCTCACTTGTATATTAATAGCATCTAGAATCGCACGGTGTGGAGGACCTTACCTTAACTCTTACAAGCACAGCGTGTTAAGTTTCATTTTATTATTTGCAACCTTCTTCTAAATGATGATGATTATAACTGAGATTATTTTTACTATAAGAATCTGTGGAAGTCCCTAACAATTCAATACATTGGATTTGAAACCATAAATTGACAATTTAAAGATACACTGAAAATTGGTTCTAACGGTTAGTGGAATTTTAAAAACATGTACACAACTCTGAACTTCTGTGAATGCAACTTTAACACTGATGAATATTTCCAGCCTCTTCCTGGCAGAGATGAGCTGGAGAACGAAAGAACCCAGACACCAGAAGGACCCGCAAGAGGGGAAATGAAGGTGCGGTTTCGGTGCCTGCCTTCAAAGGCTGGCGGCAGTCACAAGCCTAACCCTTTCCAGCTAGACCAACTTTCTGTAAAGACAGAAAAACCCCAAGCAGCTGAATTCACATTTCCTCTGCATAATTTTTAATTTAACAATGTCCCAGTTTCCAAGCTATCATCATCTAATCTTTGTAATCACACTGATGACCCAAGCACAGTCAGGGTGAGGGAATGACTAGTCTGGTCATTCCCAGCTTGGGGTCTAGGTTTTCATTCTTTTCACTGAAGCGTCAGCTTCTTGATGCATTCGTGTTTATTCATTCCATAACAATTAAGGACAGAATTGAATGGACTAAAAGGATTTCTTTCCTTCTAATAAATCATTCAGTAAACAGAATTGAATACCCTCTGATCCTGACAGCTGGTTGCATATATAAGCTCTGCTCTGTAAAATCAGCTAGTTCACATTTTCATGGTTTTAAGATCTCTCGATAACAGATCTCCTTCCCTGTGTGCTCAGCCAAGGGCACAAGCCCAGCAACTTCTTTCTGCTGTTTCTCACACACACACTACATCAAAAATACACATTCTAGCCTGTAATCCCAGCACTTTGGGAGGCTGAGGCAGGAGGATTGAGTGAAGCCAGGAGTTTGAGACCAGTTTGGGCAACATAGTGAGACCCTGTCTCTACAAAAATTAAAAAATTAGCTGAGCATGGTGGCTTGGCCTATAGTCCCAGCTACTCAGGAGACTGAGGCAGGAGGATCACTTGAGCCCAGGAGTTGATCACTTGAGGCAGTGATCGTGCCGCTGCCTCTTAAATAAATAAATAAATAAAATAAAAAAAAATATACATTTCACCTATTGGCAGTGACAGACTGTTCTGGTGGGGAAGAGGGTGTTGATAGAGACAAAATCACTATAGAAATTTTCTAGACAGATTTAGATTCTAGACTTTGACTAAAAGGATCTATCAACCTTGGGCTAAGTTTATGAAAATTGTAAATATAGACTGAGGGCTAAATCCCCCTTTTAAACAAAATGGTTCCTTCTGAAATCCAGATTGACTAATTATTCAGTATAACTAATTTGCTTTAAGAGTCAAAGAGTCTTTGTGAAGCTCCTTTGTGTTCAGACACTTGCTGTGAAGGTAAGCTCCTAACTCACAAGATAGCCCATTTCAAAATTTTGACAACCTGTGGAGTTAAAAATCTCTTCCTTATACTGAGCCAAATTAACCTCCTGTAGCTTTCACCAATTTGGTCTTAGCTCTGCTCTTTGGAGAAACACAAAATACACCTAATCCCTCTACTAGACAGCTAATCTCTTTACGTGATTCTCTTAAAAGAAATTATGGTGACTCAGGCCACAATTCTATCAAGGATATAATAAACCCAATACCCTTCCCCTCCTCCTTTCAGTGGCAGAGCAGGTTTATATGAGTCCAGTTAATATGCTAGAAGAAGGGAAAATGCTCCTCACTGGCAGGTCCTGGTGTTACAGCCCAACTCAAGGCCCCAGTTGGTAGGCTGCCCTGGATGGTCAGAAATGGATGAGAGTCTGGTAAGGGGCAGTGCTAGACAGGCAGGCTCCCTTGGATTTTCCTCTTTTTTTTTTTTTTTTTTTTGAGACAGAGTCTCACTCTCTTGCCTGGGGCGAGTGCCGTGGCGTCAGCCTAGCTCACAGCAACCTCAAACTCCTGGGCTCAAGCAATCCTTCTGCCTCAGCCTCCCGAGTAGCTGGGACTACAGGCATGTGCCACCATGCCTGGATAATTTTTTTTTCCTGTATATATTTTTAGCTGTTCAATTAATTTCTTTCTATTTTTTTTGGTAGAGATGGGGGTCTCGCTCTTGCTCAGGCTGGTCTTGAACTCCTGAGCTCAGAACGATCCGCCCGCCTCGGCCTCCCAGAATGCTAGGATTACAGGCATGAGCCACCGCGCCCGGCCGGATTTTCCTCTTTGTTACTGTAACACACAGCTTTCTGCTGGCTCACATCTGGCCCAGAGACTCTCCCTAGTCTGTGTCAGAGGTCTTGGTTCTCCATTTGTGTGTGTCTGCTAGCATCTGGAGAGTTTTCCACAGTGCCCACACCCTGAGAGTTGGACTCCGTGGGGTAAGGCACGCCGGGTAATCCATACCTTGACAAGCACTCCAGGTGCTGATGTCCTGACTAAACTTTACCTCTGGTGAAACACTGATGTAAGTGAAGAAACTTTTCCTGGTGTGAAAAAAGATGAGCAAAAAAATACCTTGCATTTTGGTTTTGTTTAACCATAAAGCACACACACTTAACATTGAACTATTGGTTTTACCCATTTAAATTAAATTACTAAATCCCATGTCATATAAATAATAAAAATAACACTTTAAGTCATTTATTATTCATCTCATACTAATCACTAAGCCTATCAAAATTCTTCCAGAATAAGGAGGGACTAATAGCATCATCTGCAGGTTACAGACTAATACACTAAGGTGCTTGCTGGGAAATAAACATAGGCCTTAAAAGGGAGCCAGGCTCCTAAATCGCAGCACGTCCCCTGTCTTGGATTGGCTAATGGAATAGAGCCTGGGGCCAGAGTTGAGGAACTTTACAGGGAGAGTACATTTTGGTTCCACAATTAGCTGATCAACCTTGTGATTGAAGTTAACACATAAATCACACCTGGATAAGCACCGTCACACACATCCTATGCAACTCTGTGGGAATTTTAATAAAGCTATAGAGGGATTCCAGTAGACAGGTTACAACAAGTTAAAACATTTCACAGTAGTCTAAATACCTGAAGAGTTTAATTATACAAAAAAAAAAAATCCTCCTTTCCTTTGAGAACAACAGCTTATTTCTTTTCAAAATAGCTGCCATGGTTCTTTTACAAATATTAATATAAAAGGTGTCTCATCTCTAACTGAGCTTTGAAGTAATGCTATCCCAAGGCAGCCCTGGTGACCTTGTTTTCTTGTGGCAAAGTGAATCTATATCCTACTCAGTAATTTAGCACTTAGTAAATTGACAAAAAAGTTGAGCAAGAAATCTAGAAAACGGTTTTGGTAATAGGGACTTACTTTCCTATTAAGACATTTCATGCATGTTTTTGCAAAATAAAATTATTTTAAAATAAATGTAGCAAAAGTGTTGAACTTTCATTCTCTGTAAGGGATGAAGATTTTCACTGGTTCGCTGACCTTCCTCCTCTTCCTGGAGCTATCAGGATTTTGCTGACTGCACAGAAAATTCATTCTTTCAATCTGTGAGAATCACCAGAGAGAGGCACAATTCAGCAGAGATTTTGACATCTACACAAGACATATACAAGACAGGTAGACCAAGCATTAATCCCTCAAGCTGCATAACGGATCCAAACCTGCTTTCCTGTGGGCTGGTTTGGCCCTGTACAGAGGCCCTGCTGCCAGTATCAGAGTCTGCTATTCCAAGTTTCAGGAGCCGAGGTCCCCTGGAGGCAGCCAGTTTCTGGCTTTCTCTAGCGAATTCAGCACATCCAACTCTTGAGGGAAGAGTTGTCAAGGTGTGGGGCCAACAAGGAGCAATTAAGGGTCAGGAGAGATCTAGGGCCCTGATTGCTTTAAAGGCAAATATAAGTCCCAATTTCTGTTAGCAGAGACATACAGCCTTGTCCTTGCTATCATTATGTCCAGATTAATGAATTAAGAAGGACCATGACCCTTCTATTGAAGAGAAGTATATGTTATTGATTAAAGGATAGTTGATTAGTGAATCATCATAGATACGTATTTCTCCATTGGGCTCAGCTTTGGTAAATATTTTAGAACTCACTTTTGCTTAACTGAGTGAACAGTTGGATATATTATAATCTGTCAGACAATCCCTAATGCCTAGAATTCCAAGAAATACATTCATATATTTTATAGCCACTAGATGGGAGGAAAGGTTTTTCCATGTCCTCTATTCTTTCTTTGGAAGGAAAATGGAGTAAGATATATATTTCAAAGCAAGACTTGTCAGACTATATAGTAGAAGTTCCAACATTATCCTTTCTTTCTTTTGTAGTAGACGTATGCTATTATCATTATTGATGTGTATCATTACAAAATAGTGGGAATGTCAATAAAGCATTTAACTACCATTTAGAAACAAAGATTGGGTCTAAAATGGCTAATTTAAGCAATAATTTATTCTCTAGTTTTAGAAAGCAGTTGAATTCCTAATCTCAGAAACCACAAATTCACTTTGGCTTGAATAAAACATTAACTATATAAAACAGTAAAACTCTGAGAAAATAAATAAAGCAATTCATCAAATAATTAGTTTGCTTACATATGCAAAAGTTTGAAATGGCCTGCTCTAAAGGAAAGGAAATAGCAACATAAAAACCCAAAGCACAAAAACCAACTTCTTTATGTAGGAGGTGAATTTGTTATTGTTTGGTTGTAAGACAAAGTATTATCCTTGGTAAAAGTCAGCTTGTCTAGAAATGTTGCTTGGGCATGCTTTCCATTAAAACCAAACTATCCTCATTTCTATCAAACCTGGTACAAATTCTCAAATGACCAGTTGACCTGATGGGTTTAACAGTTTTGTTCTCTTTTACTTCTATTGTTCAAGTAAACCAGAGTTTTACTGCAAGTTGCAGAACTTCAGTTTTATTGCAGTAAGTTTGTCAAAACATCTTCATTAATGTATACAGTCTGAAGGCAACTAGGGAGGCCTGGGAACTCTCAATGGTTTATAGAAAACTAGTGGGTTCAAAAGCAAGTATTTATCAGTCAGGGGACACTTCCTAACATAGACAAATAATCTATATGAATTATATGAACCAATAAGTTTATCCACCCAAAGGAACATTTGAGAAACATTTTTCAGGTATATTCCAACTGGGTGAGTTTGTAGATTTGATGCCAAAACCAACCAGCCAAGCAAAGGACTAGCAATCAGGCAGACTAGACAGATTATCTGGATGATTTGAGCAATATCAGATCATCATCAAATGACTTATAATGCATTTCATATTATATTTTAAACATATAGCTTTGAAGTATTTCTTGATGGAGATGAACAAGAGGCTACTATCATCTGTTTACCAAGAGAGCCTCAGGAGTAGAGTATCCACGTCTGTGTCTGAAGAGAAGCCCTGAAGATATGCATTCTGCTGTATGACATGTCCCGACTATTTCCCCACTTTCCATTTTTGGTGTGGTAACATATTCTCCATTTGAGAAGCCAAAGAGCAGGCTTTGCCTGAAGCACAGATAAGATAGCAGCTGATTTGGTAGCAGTATCTAGACAGCACCAAAAGGGATCCCTTCTTCTAAATGACCATCATTTATTTCTTTATTCATTCCCTATATAAAATGCTTGTTATTTGAATGTTCTCCCTGAGTTCTGTCCCTGTCTTTTGTCCTTATTCTCCACACTCTCTCTGAGTGATCTCAACCACTCCCAGGAATCAATTACCATTCATAAGCAAAGACCCCCACATTTATGTGTTCAGCCTTGATCTTCCTTCTGAACTCCAGATCCATTTGTGTATTCAACTGCCAACTAAGAGTGTCCACATGGATGTTCCAAAGACAACTCCAATGCAGTCTGTTCAAATTGGAATTCAGCATCTGCCTCTCTAAGTCTGCTCCCAAGCTTTGTGCTCACTCATCCAAGGTGTCCAAGTTAAAAACTATCCATGAATACACCATCATTCTCTCCCTGACATCCAATTAATCACTAATTCCTGTTGATCTTACCTCCTTAACATCTCTAAAATCCATCCACTTTTCTCTATTCCCATTACCTCTACTTTACTGCAGGCCAACATTACCTCTCCTAGTCACTGGGCCCCCCACCCCCACTATTACTACTTTTCCAATCCATTCTCCACTCTGGAGCACAAATATTCTTATATGCAAATCTGACCCCTTCATTCTTCTGCTTTGTCTTTCATCCATTAATGACTTCTCATTGTCCTTAGGATAAAGTCAAGGTGCCTTATGGCATGGGCCCATCTCTGCAGCTTCATCTTGCCCCATACTTACTTAACCACTTGCAGTTGTCCTAGGGGCCCTGCTTGCCCACCTCTGGACTTTGCATGTAATGCCCACTCCCATGCTCTGCTTCTCTCTCCTTCACCCGGCCCAGGGGCAGCCCTGGAATTTTTTCTGCCTGCTGGGCTTCCCTGACACCCTTAGGGCTGTGTTCTGTTCTTATTCATTTTATAGCATTTATCACATAGTATTATCAGGCCTACTTATTAGTATTCCCTTCCAGAGTGTAACCTCCTTGAGATTAGTGACGATATTATAATCGTCTTTGAATTCTCAGTTCCTGGCATCTGGTAGATGCTCTCTAATTACTGGCTGAATGAATGAATGATAATTGAAACTTATTTTAAGCCAGGTACTGTGCTGAGCACTAATATCATATTTCTAGTAACACAAAGATGAGTAAGACATAGTTGGTTTTCCATAATTGAGCCTTGCAATGGAGAGGCATTAAGCAGATGACTATAATATCATGTAATACAATATAATGCCAAAATAGACAGTCAATCATTCAGCAATCATTTATTGAGTGCCAGCTATGTGCATGGCACTGTTCTAGGTGCTTGGGATGTATCAGTGAACAAAAGAGATAAAAATCCTGGCCCTGAGGATTTTACAATACGACTGTATTACTTTTTGGCTTAATATTTTTCAGTGGCATCCATTGCTCTTACGACAAAGTCTAAAAATGGCCTTTCATACCCCAGCAGTGGTTCTTCACATTTTTAGAAGGAAAGGCTGTAAGACCCGCATGAAAACTATGTACTGTCTCCTCAGAAAAATGCTCAAACCTCCACTCACACACTCATCTACTTTGGCAGGCCTTTTGAGCAACTACTAGACACTCTGAGTACCTCCCAATTACATTTACGACTCTTCAGGGCCTGGCTGTGCCCAGTCTCATGCCTTGTTTCTCATACCTTGCTTCTTCCTGATTCTGGACCTGTGCACATCATGTTCCTTCTGCCTAAAATGTTCTTTCTCCTGCACCAGCCCTGCCTTTTACCTAGTTGATTCATACTTACTCTTTAGATCTCAGATAAAAAATTATTTCCTCAAAGAAACTTCTCCTACTCCCATCCCAATTAAGTTAGGTCTCCTAATCATTAAACTCTATAGAGTTCTAGGAGATCAGGAACATAAATTTCTTGGTCACTTTTGTACCACCAATATCTAGCAAGTACCTTGCACATAGTAGGAGCTCAATAAATATTTTTTAAGGAATGAGTGAATGAATGAATGAGTGAATCTTCAAAGAGCACTCTGCAGTATAGAAATGTATTGGAGGCACTGAGTGGATATAGGGTGATGAGTCTGCTATAGTAGTAGTCAGGTGATGACTTGGGTGGCAGTGGAGGTGGAGAAAAGTCAACATTGAGAGAAATATTTAGGAGGTAGAATCGGACAGATGGCCAATTGGATGTGGTGGTAAGAAAGAGGTAGATGAGTCAATAAGAACTCTCCAGTTTCTAGTTTGGCTAACTGCATGGTTGGTGGTGCTCTTCTCCCAGGTAGAGAACAATGGGAATTTTGAACGTGCTGAGTTTGGAGTTGCTGCAAAACCTGCAGGTGGACATGGTGAATAGGCAGCTGTATATGGAAGTCTGAAGCTCAGGAGAGAGGTCTGGGTTGGAGGTGCAAATTTGAGAGTCATAAGTATATGGAAGATAATTAATGCTGTGGGTGTGGAAGAATTTTCTTATCAAGAGATCAGAGCATGAGAAGGGAAAGGGGCCAGGACATAGCCTTAAGGAACTCCAACATTTTGAGATTAGATAGAGGATGAAGTGACAAAGGAGTCTGAGAAAGAGAGAGAGATAAAAGAAGTCTAGCAGACTTTCATGTCAAGAAAGTAATGGGAAGAGGGATTTAAGAGAGAGTGGAGAAAATAAAAGGTGGTGGTCAATAGTGTCAAGCGTTGCTGAGATGTCAAGAAAGATGAGATCCGAAATACATCCACTTGACTTAGCCACATGGAGGTTACTGTGTGAATTGGATTATTGAGGGCAGATGTCACCTTGAAGTCATTTAAGGAGTGCATAAAAGATAAAAGAAATTGAGACAACAAGCACACAAAGTTTATAAAAGTCAAGAGAGAGTGACTAACTCAGCCTGGGTAATTTAGAGAAGGCTTCTTAGAAGAGGGACATTGATCTGGGTCTTGAAGGATGAGTAGCAGTTTACCAGATGGTGGTGGGGGCAGGAGAGGTTATTCCAGGCAGAAAGTTCAGCATGTTTAAAGACAATGAATCATGAAAAGACATGAAAGGTATATGGGACAGTGAGAAATGTCCCTTTATTAGATTGGCTCTTAGGGTTAAAGTGTTATGTATCCGACACACTCCTGTTAAAAATGTAAATTCCCCTGGAATTATTACTCGGTATGATGTTGGTATAAATTAACTTATCAAATGGTCTCCAAGTGGCAGCCTGCTGAAAACAGGACCTCACAAGAAGATATACATGGTCGATATAGGAAGAGCAGTTTAGGGCACAATACTTGCTTTGCCTTAGGAGGGAGACCTACATGGGGAACAGAGGGAGAAAGCAGTCCCAGACAACCAGGAAAATATTATATTTTATGTGCCTAGGGTGAGAGTGCAGTAAATTTTGCTTACTTCAAAATTATTTTTCAGGTCAGATCTGGCAAAATGTTTTCTCTTGAGGAAACCAGTCCTCACCAGTATAAATTTATAATTAACTCTTAAGACTAGAATTTTTGGAATCGTCAGTTCCCAGATCCAGGAATTCTACGGTTCAGAAGGTCTGTGCCCTATAAATAAGTTATGTCACTGATGTTAGTTTTGATTCCTCTTCCTTAACATTTATCTTTCTGGCACAATGAAAGGTAGATCAACAGCAATTATAAAATAAATGCTATTAACATAAATGTAGCTTATGTTATCATTGTGATGAATGAGCAGGAAGAAAGTAAATGCTTAAAGAGAATACTTATCTCCAACTCCAGTGGAGGTGTAAGCTCTCTTGATATGTTGGGACATGTTTCACGTTTTGCTGGGACTTACAAAAGGTTTGCTCATTCATTTAATTTCTTTATTTTGTAGTTTATGACCAGAGTTCTGGACCACAGCTATCTCCATTCAGGAGGTAAATGTGTATTCTTTCAAGGGTCATGGCCAGATATTTCCATTTATCTCCAAAAGTTATTAACATTATATCAATTTTCCCTTCTTCCCTTCTCTAAAGCACTGTATGACTTAAACATTTTATAATTAATTCATTTATTCAACAAGTTTTTTTTTAATACCTTCTCTGTGTAAGACATTGTGCTAAACACTAAAGATACAAAGCCAGTTAAGACACACTTAATGTCCTCAAAGAGGGCCTGGTAGGTGGAAACAAGTTGGTTACAAATGGGTTATCATGTACTCTACACATGATAGAGTCATGTAGAGGGTACAGCAGGCATTCCAAAAATACCAGTTTTTTCTGGCAAAGCTTCAAAGGGAATGTGAAGTTTGAATTAAGTAGTGCAAGATGAGCAGACATTCACCAGGCAAATGACATTAGGGAATGGTGTTCAAGAGAAAACGTTTCAGACAGAAGGAGCACAGGTACAGGGATAGAAAGCAGAATACCTCTGGGGAATTGGGAATAGTTCAGTGGGACTAACAGGAAGGGTGTGGTCATGGTGGGCTGGGTCAGACATCATTCTTTAAAGCTTGGACTTAGCTCTGCAATGGAGTGCACTGAAGGGTTCCAAGAGCAGATCAGTTTTAGAAAGATCCCTGTAGCAGCAGTATGAAGGGTGGACCGAAGAGAAGTAGGATGAGAAGCAACGAGACTACTTCAGAAGAGAATGATCTGACCAAGAACAGGAGTAGCAACAAAGGTAGAGGGAGAGGACTACTAGGCTAGAGGGCCGAGAGGAAAGAACCTGAACACCTGCACCTGAGCCCTGCTATGACTTGACCACTAATTGGAATGGGCACAGGTATGGTAAAAGAAAGAAGTCAAAAAGGACAGAAATCACCCACATTTCTGGTAATGCCACTTGACTAAGATGGGAAATAGAGGAAGTTAAGGCAGTGGGAGGTGGGAACATGGTGGGGAGGATGGGTGGAGAAATAATTGACTCTTTTCCAGATTCTGAATTGGAGGTAAATCATCCAAATGAAGATCTCCACCAGGTGTTGACTACATGGCTAGAGCTAAAGATGGAGGAAACAGCACCAAGAGCACATATAGAAAGAAGTATTCACTTTGGACAAAAGAAAGAATATTCTTCTGAGGTCTGGAAGGAAAGCAGTAAAGGGGATATAGATATACGTAAATCTTTAAATATGAGGGCAGGAAGTTAAATGACTCATGCCTGATGACCTTAATTATTTCTGTGAAATAGAGTTTAGATCATCTGTTTAGAAGGGGAGAGAACTGGTCTTGGGCGGCACTTAAATAATGAAAGTATGGAATGGTCATTTGGACAATGGAAAAGGAAGCCCATCATAGACTTATAAAAATAATTGTTACTTAGGATCCAAACAGCTTCAACATAGATCACTTTCAAATTAAAATACTTAAGGTTGACATGTTTTGCTCTTCTTTTTACAAATATTTGAATGCTTACAATGGACCATCTACTAAAAACATTACATGTGTTATGTCATTTATTCCTCACAATAACTGTATGAGATCGGGGAGTGGGTAATTTTATTCCTCTTTTACAGATGTGGAAAGTGAAGCTCAGAGAAGTGAAATGACTTATCTGGTTCACACATTTAGTAAATGGACGTCTTGAACCCTGATTTCAAATTTAGTGCCCCTTATAATCTGCTTCTTGAACCCAAAGGGGAAAACAAAGGTAGGAAATTGTAAGAGGCCATCAGCTTTTATAAAGCTCTTAGGCTTCTGTCTGGAGTTGACCCTTTCTTGGGCATAGCCCATTGGGACTTCAAACTAAACACAGACAAAGCTGACTTCATTGTTTTTCCTTTATAACCAATTTTTCCTCATGACTCTACAATTTCTGTTAATCATCATTTCCCAGTCATCAAAGGTGGAAAACATAGTCACCTTAGATTCCTCCCTCATCTCCTAATGCCTACACAGTGTTCTTGTAATGAGTAAATGGAATAGCACAGACAGAGAATATGGTACAACATCTCACATGTGCAAGTCATTCAGTGATTGACAGTGTTATCATTCCTACTGCCACAGGAATCCCTAACTCCAACCAAATTGGATCCTGGGGGTAGGCTGAAAAATAGGCCCCCAAAAGATGTCCATATCCTTAATTCTGGGACCTGTGAATGTAACCTTATATGACAAAATTAACAAGGGGGGTTTTTTACAGATGTAATAAAGGATCTTGAGATAGAGAAATTGCTCTCAATTTTCCAAGTGGGCCCTAAATGTAATCATATGTGTCCTATAAGAAGGACACAGAGAGAGATTTGAACACAGAAGAGAAGACAATGTGACTACAGAGGCAGAGACTGGAGTTATGTGACCAGGAATGCTAGCAGCCACTAGAAGCTGGAAGAGGCAAAGAACAGAACCTCCCTTAGATTTCCTGGAGGGAGTATGACTCTGCTGACTTGATTTCAGCCCAGTGATACTGATTTTGGACTTTTGGCCTCTAGAACTGTGAAAGAAAACATTTCTGTTGTTTCAAGCCATCAAATTAGTGGTATTTTGTTATAGCAGCCAAGAGAACTAATATATTCACAATTCCCCAAACATACCACATTTTTCCCCCTCCTCTCTGTTTCCTCCACATTTAAGAAAACAGAAATCCTCCATTACTTTCTTTCTTTTAAATTTTGAATAGTTCCTTCAAGTCCAATTTCTTAATGGTATTTCATCCACAAATCCTTCCTGCTATTTTAATCTGATATGAGCTTTCTTTCTAACAAATACCAATAGCACATTTTTGTAATTACATTTTTCTGACAACATGAATATTTATAAACAATTTGTCCTATACCTGGGACTGGGTTTTAAGTTCTTTAGGAATCCATTTGTCTTAATTTTATGGCGTTTAGCCTCTCTACAGTGTCTTTCACATGGTAGGTAACAGTAATTCTTTGCTGCCCTATCTCTACTACTTACCAAAGTGTTCAAACAGTCATTCATATATCCAAAAGCTGCACTGTTCAATACGGTAGCTGTTAGCTACATGTGGCTACTTATGTTTAAATTAATCAAAACTAAATAAAATTTAAAATTCAGTTCCTCAGTTGCATTAACCAAATTTGAAGTGTTAAATAGCCACATGTGGTGAGTGGCAACCTGTTAGAAATCACAGATACAGAACATTTTCATCATCACAGAAAGTTCTATTGGGCAGAGCTGCTCTACAGAGGCAACCTGGGTATAACACAAGCAAATAGAAAATTTCCTAGGGACTATGTTGATAACAGAAATACAGATACTAGAAATAATGTCTCCTCAAAATGCAAAGACGTTATTATAAAAAGGTCAATTTTCCCAAGATTAATTTATCAAATCAATGCCATCTCAATCAAAATTCTAATAATATGTCTTCTGGAACTTGTTAAGCTGATTGTCATAATAATCTGGAAGAGAAAATGTATGGGAAAACCTTAAAAACACTGAGAAAGAAGAATGAGGGGAAAGAATTGCCCTTCCAGATATCAAAACTTGCTATAAAGTTAGAGTAATTAAAACATGATAGCAATAATAATAGCAATAGATACATGGATAAGTGAAACAGAATAGCAAGTCTAAAAACAAACCTATGAATACATGGGAATTTGGTTTATGACAAAGGTGACATTTCAATTTGCAGGGAAAGGGCAGACTATTCAGGTGGTCCCAATACAATGGGGAAAAGTTATCATACCAGAAAAAGAATCCCAGCTAGCTTAAGGAACAAAATATAAAAAGCGAAACTACAAACTTATTAGAAGAAAATATGGAAAAATTTGTTTACAACTTTAGCATTGGGAAGATCTTCATAAGCAGTATATAAAACAAAACCATGGAAAGACATCCCACATTCATGGATTAGAAAACTTAATATTGTTAAAAATTTAGTACTACCCAAAGTAATATATATATTCAATGCAATCTCTGTCAAAATCCCAATAATATTTTTTACAGAAATATAAAAACCCATTCTCAAATTCATATGGAATCTCAAGGATCTCCAAATAGCCAAAACAATCTTGAATAAGAATAAAGTTAGAGGTCTCACACTTCCTGATTTCAAAACTTACTACAAAGCTACAGTAACCAAAACAGTGTGGTACTGGCATAAAGACAGACATCTAGACCAATGGAATAAAATAGAGAGCTCAGAAATAAACCCTGACACACATGGCTAAATGATTTTCAACAAGGGTGCCTGGAACATTCAATGAGGAAAGGACAGTCTTTTCAACAAACACTATCGAGAAAAGTAGATATTCATATGCAAAAGAATAGAGTTGGACTTATAGATCATACATAAAAATTAACTCAAAATGGATCAAAGATCTAAACTTAAGAGTCAAAACTCATAAAAGAAAACACAGGGAAAATCTTCATAACATTGAATTTGGCAAGGATTTCTTGGATATGAAACCAAAAACACAGGCAACAAAAGAAAAAACAGGTAAATTGGACTTTATCAAGATTGAAAACTTTTGTGCATCAAAGGATACTATGAAAAGGCAACCCATGGAAAGGAAGAAAATATTTGCAAGACATATATCTGATAAGGGGTTAATATCTACAGTATATAAAGAACTCCTACAACTCAATAACAAAAACTAAAACAACTTGGTTTTAAAATGGGCAAAGCATTTGAAGAGACATTTCTCCAAAGAAGATATACAATTGGCCAATAAGCCCATGAAAATATGTTCAACATCACTAATTGGAGAAATGCAAACCAAAACCACAATGAAATACCACTTCACACCCATTAGGGTGGCTATTATTAAAAACAAAGACAAAAACAAAACACAACAAGTGTTGGGGATGATGTGGAGAAACTGGAACACTTGTGCATTGCTGGTAGGAAGGTAAAATGGTACAGCTGCTATGGAAAGTTCCTCAAAAATTTAAAAATAGAATTATCATGTGATCCAGCAATTCTACTTCTGGGTATATGCCCAAGGACTGAAAGCAGGAACTTGAAAAAAAATACTTGTACACTCATGTTCATAGCAGCATTATTCGTAATAGCCAAAAGGTGGAAACAACCCAAGTGTCCATCAATGGATGAATGGATAAACAAACTATAGTATATACATACAATGGAATATTATTTGGCCTTAAAAAGGAGGGATATTCTGATACATGCTAAAACCATGGATAAACCTTGAGGACATTATGCTAAGTGAAATAAGACATAAAGAACAAATATTATATGATTTCACTTGTATGAGGTATTTAGAGAAGTCAGATTCATAGACAGAAAGTAGAATAATGGTTGCCAAGGGCCAAGGAGAGAGGGAGATGGGGAGTTATTGTTTAATTGGTATAGAGTTTCAGTTTGGGAAGATGAAAAAAGTTCTGGAGATGGATGGTGGTGAAGGTTGCACAAAAATGTGAATATAGTTGATGCCACTGAACTGTGCCCTTAAAAATGGTTAAAATGGTAAAATCTATATTATGTCTATCTACCACAATAAAAAAATAAAAGCAGCATATGATTTTTAAAAAAGATGAAACCATAAAAAATAAACATATTTTCTGTAGTAGTATAGTGTTTGAACAGGACAATCTGGATAATCTACAAAAATTTCAAATGCACATATCTTCTGACCCCTACACATCTATCCTAGAGAAATGCTCACATATGTGCACACAAAGTCATGTTCAAGGACATTTCCTGAAGCAATGTTCCCAAGGAAAAGTGAAAACAACTTAAATGTTCCATCAATAGCAGAAACTTGAAACAAACTAGGGCACTTAAATACTAAGAATTACTATGCCACAGCCAAAAAGAATGAGGTTCATCTAAATATACTGGCAATGAAAAATCTCTAAGACATATGTTAAGTAAAAAAAGCAAGTTTCAAAAAAAGACATTATCCCATTTATGCTTTTTAAGATGTCCACAAATCAAATATATGCATATATATATAGATAGTACTGTCTAATAAAAATAGAATGCAAGACACAATTACAAGCCAAATATATAATTTTAAATTTCAGAAATATTTTAAAAAGTAAAAAGAAATAGATGAAATTAAAGTTTAACTTTTATTTTACCCAACATATTATTATAATATCAAAAAACTATCATTTCAACATGTGATTGATATAAAAATTGAGATGTTTTACATTTTTTGTAGTACATCTTCACAATCCAGTATACGTTTTATACTTACAACACATCGCAATTTAAACTAGTCACATTTCAAGTGCTCAATAATCACGTCTTGTGGCTGCCATAATGAACAACACATCTTATGTGTGTGTGTGTGTGTGTGTGTGCTCACGTGTGTTGTGCGTGTGTGTGCATGTTTTAAATGCATAGTAAAAGGTATGGAATATCCTTTGGTAGTTTTAGAATTATCTACAAGAATGTATTCATGTGTAACTTGTTTAATTAAAATTAAATTATAAATATGAAATTCCATATTAATTTGTTTATGAATTCTGTTAAAATTATGTCTTTTATTATTTCATGTATTTATAATCAACATATCACTTTGTTTATTACTATCATCTCTGTTTGCCTTTATTTCAATGTGATAAAACTTTACCATATCCCCCCCCCAAAAAAAAGCTTTACTATGAAACTTTTTATTTGTAAGCTGGAAAGGTAATAAAAAAAATTTTTAAACTTAGTTTATTTGGCTTACTTTTTTTTTTTTTGGGGGGGGGCAGAGTCTCACTTTTTTGCCCGGGCTAGAGTGCCGTGGCTTCAGCCTAGCTCACAGCAACCTCGAACTCCTGGGCTCAAGCGATCCTTCTGCCTCAGCCTCCCGAGTAGCTGGGACTACAGGCATGCGCCACCATGCCCAGCTAATTTTTTCTATATATTTTTAGTTGTCCGATTAATTTCTTTGTATTTTTAGTAGAGACGGGGTCTCGCTCTTGCTCAGGCTGGTTTCGAACTCCTGAGCTCAAACAATCCACCCGCCTCGGCCTCCCAGAGTGCTAGGATTACAGGCGTGAGCCACCACGCCCGGCCGATTTGGCTTACTTTTAAAATTATAAAACATTCTAAAATATTATTAGATCCTTTTTAATAGAAAAAAGTCAGTTATTTTCCTACTTTCAAATGCCTAACTAATTATGAATTCTGTGATAGCTAAAGGTAGACACATAAAACACATAAACACACTCAAGCACATACTTGAGGCAATTATAAAAATGAAAAAGTTGCTTCTTGGTTTGTGGCATGAATGCTTTAAATCTACAGGCAATGACATGATGGTGTTATTATGCGTACTACAATTGACATAAGCTTGCTGATTCTTCAAAAAAGAGATGAACAGATAATAGATACAGAATTGGAAATGCAATACCCTGCTTCTCACAGTCTTGCTATGTAGGTCATTTGCTTGAATCTAAGTCTCTATAAGTGCTTTAGTAGGTGTTGAAAGGAGCATAGTATAACTGCAAGTACAGAAATGACTATAGAGATAGGTTCCATAAAATATACAGAAAAAGACCACTTTGGTATGATGATTGTCTGAGAGGGAAGATCTCTATTGGTGTGATAACCAAACCTCAGGTCAAAACTGCCTACTTTTTCTTCCAGGAAGGAGAGAATCAAGTAGATAACACTTAGGAACTCTGGCATCCCCTAAAAAGTTCCTCCATACAAGGTGGAGGCAGGGTTGCAAGACACAGTCACTAAGAAGTCAGATTTTCACTATAATTTGTGCCTAAATTCACTTGAATAGAAAAAGAAAATGAAAACACCTAAAGAGGGTAGTTGGGTTGGGTGTTTAGAGTGAGAATAAGTTTTATATAAGGGTCACACAAATATTTTTCCAGCAAATGATGAAACATTTCCAAAGTTTCTAACACAAAATGAAAATAATTATTTCTCTCTCTTCCTGACCTACTTTTTACTTTTTAACATATTTGAACACTTTCCTATAATTAACAGAATTTTCTACAGCATCAATTTAGTTTGAATCTAGTTATTTGCTTCCATTTGGTTTATTTGTTTACTTCCATTTGGTTTACTTGGTTTCAATAGCGAATACAGTCACATAATATGCAATTCAAAAGGTAATATAAAGGTAAACTCTCCCTGCTATCCCAGAGCCACCCACGTCCCCTCCTAGAAGACAACCACTGTTACCAGTTTCTTGCATATCCTTGTAGAAACCATCTGTCCTGTTTTCATTTTGAAATCGGTTGCATCACTAAAAACTTAAACTGCTACACAATTCATGATATCATTCTCTTCATATTGTCTTATTAAAGCTGGACCAGGTCTGGCCACAGTAAGAGTAAACAAGGAAGTGGAGGGCTGCGACGGAATAACAGGCCTATCTGCAGGGCCACACTTGGTCTTGTACAGAGGTGAGTTTTCTTCCCATTGCCTTCAGTTGTTCTCGCCATCTAAAGACCACATGTTTTCCTCCTGACTAAAGGAAATGAGAGAGAACCAAAGAGTGGAAGGATAAAGGAGGAGGGTCAGGAAAGCAGAAGCTTCACGGTACCATGCTAAGTGCTGTGGTGGTGATGGGGCAGGGCACAGTGGCAGCAGGACAGCAGGGATGAGCAGAAGAGCATTTCAAGGTAGTGAGGGACACAGACGTGTAAATAACAAACTCTAACCAACATCTAACACAGGTAAGGTGAAGTAAGGGCTAAATAAAGGTACAAGCAGTATGCTGTTGGAATGTAGAGGGAGAAGGAGAATGGAGGGAGGGACTTCATAAATTAGCCCTGGGCTAGTTAAGCACGTCTGACAAGCTTCTTCTCAGAGTGCACACATTTTCCCTTACTTATGAAAACCTAGAGCTGGGAGAATGCCAGACCAGTGTGCTGAAGCTCAGTTAGTAAGGAAGTCTTTTGGAACCAACATGGCGAGGAAAAAAACTAAGGACCTTGCACACACACACAAAAAGAGGAATAGTAATAAAATCCTTCCTGCAGCTCACAACTGGTCTTTAGCTGTGAATCACAGAAAAAAATGAGCATTTTCAAAAGCTTTACTATTAAGTTAAAATCAGGACTGCCAGGTATTGCTCAACTCCAGGGGGTGCCATTCACATTTTTGTCCCTGGAATTGTACAGTGCACAATCAGCATAGCCATACACGGCAACCCTGCTGGGGCAAACGTCCGATTTTTGACTAATATTTTCTACATTTCCCTATCACTAAACTTTTACTTGGGATATAGGGTATTCTTTTTGGCTAATATTTCCTATGACAAGAAAAAACAAACATTTGGAATGTTATGAATTTATTTTCTTAAAAACTCAAGGTTGTTGAGTATAAACTGCAGCAAAATTATGCTACAGACTATGGCTAGATTGTATAGCTAAAGTATGACATACTATACATATTTTCCAACCCATAAAGATTTTCCATGATGTGGTAGAGCTGCTCAGTTTCAAATTAAACACTATTTATCTAGAAATGTAGGGCTATTTCAAATCTAGCTAGGCCAGAGAGCAGAGTAGAACAGTACAGTTGCAGGGCATATGGCACATACTTACTGTGAGGCTTTCAGAATTTAATGATTAAAGGTTGAAAGTTTCTGCCTTGTTTTACAAGAGCTCTTCTGATTTTTCCTCAGTATTTGTCATTTCACTGCCATTATCTAATTCAGCAAAGTACACACGTCCATCAATTTGAAAAACAACATGACAGTAGGTCACATAAAAGAATTTTAGGCCGGGCGCGGTGGCTCACACCTGTAATCCTAGCACTCTGGGAGGCTGAGGCAGGCGGATTGTTTGAGCTCAGGAGTTCGAAACCAGCCTGAGCAAGAGCGAGACCCCGTCTCTACTAAAAATAGAAAGAAATTAATCGAACAACTAAAAATATATAGAAAAAATTAGCTGGGCATGGTGGCGCATGCCTGTAGTACCAGCTACTCGGGAGGCTGAGACAGTAGGATTGCTTGAGCCCGGGAGTTTGAGGTTGCTGTGAGCTAGGCCGACGCCACGGCACTCTAGCCCGGGCAACACAGTGAGACTCTGTCTCAAAAAAAAAAAAAAAAAAAAGAATTTTAAAACTGAGATGTGAAATTTATTTTTGTGAGTGTTTAAAGTTATGCCATTATAGTTCATAATTCCTGATTGTCGTAATCCTGATTAGAAAGTATCTAACAACATGAAATCAAGATTTATTTGTCATCCTTAGATATGACTGTGTTTTGCTCTCTTCTCTGTGCTTTGCATTAGTTGATTATGCAGAAACCAATCTTTTAAGTTTTTTTTGACTTTGTGGGTATTGAGCTAATTCCTGGTGATTTTTAGAATTTACCCACATTTTCCCCTTTTGTGGAAATATTTACACTAGAGATTTCCAGTAAGGGAATGAGTTACTTGAGGGAGCTCTTTTTTTTTTTTTGGATATAGCAGCTGAGGCCATATTTCTATTAGTGCCTCTTTTTTTCTTGCCCTACTCAAGGGGAGTGTTTCCACACACCTAGGACTTAACTCTAACAGGTTCACATGGAATACTATATATGTAAAATAAGATTGTGTATTTGAAAATGTTTGGCCCAATATCTGGTACATGTTAATCATTCAACACGAATTGTTTGTATCTAGTTGAGTATTACCCAATTTTGGTGAACATACGATTGCTATAAATGAAATGTGCCCTGAGCTGGCATGGTGGTTAAAAAAAAATCTAACTTCTTTTGGGGTATGAGAAGCATAAAGGATCTCTGAGTGATAAGTGAAATTACATATTCTACACCAAAGTATTTCATTTCAAATTTCAGATGCACACTTCTAGTGTTCCCATAAATGCAACAGTGGAAGATAGACGACGTGTTTGAACATGCCTGACATAATGAAGAAGGAAAAGAGGAGCTTCTTAGAAGCTAGAGACATGAAAACTGAAATACATACAAACTGAGACATCCTCTCAAATCCCACCCAAGAAGCAATGAATAAGCTTGAGAAAGTGTTCGTCTGGCTTTTTTCATGGTATAGTGCATAGCCTAAGAACCAGGGGGCTGGGTTCCATCACCGACTTGCAAGTTTCCATCACAGTAAAAAAAAAAAAAAAAAAAAAAAGGGAGGGGGATAATATTTGCCATGTACCAAACAGGGATGCTTTGAGGATTAATGACATAATGTCTGTAAAGAGGTTGGAGTTCCTTGGAAAAAAGACACTACATAAATATAAAGTTGTATTAATATTTAGGCTTATTCCACAATGTGAGACCTGGTTTCTTTGGCTCATGAGGTCATCAGCAGTTTTGTAAAATGTGCTCAAACACCCACAGAGGAGCCTTGTTTGCTTCCTCATAAGTGGACTGTAAAGCTAATCTGACCCACCTGGTTGGAGAAGTCACAGAGGCCATTTTCCCTTTTCATGGTCTCTGAGAGGATGAAGATGGAGAGTGGTGACTCCCTAAGGGAGTGAGACGTGGCCAAGAGAGCACTTCAACAGCCTTTAGGGCTTCCAAGGAATGCAGTGGGAGTTTGGGTATGTTTTGGCTTAGAATTAAACGAAAGTCTAATCAGATCATATCTTGATTTAAGGAAAAGGCTAAATTTGCCTCTCAGACAAAGAAAATTTGGAATAAGAGTAGGAATGAGAAGGCTACTACTTGGAATGGTTAGTTTAAATGTTGAAAGGATTTGGAAGCAAACTTGAATATTTTTGTCCTGGGAAAGTTGTAGTCTCCAGGAGTCTTGCCTCTTGACAGCAATGTCCTGACTCCTCATCAGTGCTTCAGCTCTGTGAAAAGGTTATCAAGGGCGATCTTGTAGAGGTTAAAAGTTCTAAAGTTCCAAGGCACAATCAATTAAATGCAGACATTGCCTTGCAAAATCTTGTGGTATAATTGAATGACAGTAATGTTATTGTGATTAAATATTTGCATTTCTCAGTTTTAAAAGATAAAATTAACTTTGATCCCAAGGGCATCAGGCATCAGAAACCACCCTCTTGAAAATATAAGGTTCATGAACTTATCATTAATCATTATCACTCAAAATAGTGATTTTGAGACTGTGTTCATAATACCAGAGCATTTGAACAAAACATGAAAAAATATGAAGGAATCTTGCTTTTTTACATTGTTGTTTTGTTGCCCCATGGATTTAAGGTAGGCGTTCTTTCAGAAATGATTTGGCTCCTTGTCCGTTTATTGCTATTTAGGGCAAAGGGAACAGAAATGTTATAGGCATCTTAACTCACAGTCAAATCTACCCTAAGAAAAAAGCATTTTCTAACTAAAATATTGACCTTACTTCTTCTTCCTCTTCCCAACAGCACAGTCCTAAAGTCAGTATTAGGTGTGGCAGAGCAAGGCAGGCATCTTCATGGAGGGGAATCAGAGCCTGAGCAAGGAGAGGAGGGCAGCCGCACGGAGAGCAAGCATGGCTTGAGGAGTCAGAGCCCAGATGGAGTAAGGAGGGCATCACAAGTGCGGGTGACACACAGTGGGATGTCAGAGCCTGAGCAGAGTGAGGAGGGCATTTATGTGGGGAAAAGGCCCAGGGCAGAGTGTCAAAGCTTGAGCAGGGTGAGGAGGCAGTCTGGGGAGGAGAGTCAGAGTCCCAGAGGTGTGAGATGGGTATATACATGTGTGCAGGGAAGGCGGTGAAAGGAGTTTGGTTACATTTGAGGGAACTGATCAAATGAGTAAATATGCTAAGGATAATGGGAGCCAGGTTTCTCACTGATGGAGAAAGAAATTACAAATAAGAAAGTAAGAAAACTAGAATGACCTCTATAGTATTGGATTATAATTGGCAGTATAGAAGTAAACTCATGGCTTTTCATACAGAGACATGACTATAGCTGTTTATGGGTATATGTGTGTGTATGTCTACATACTTATATTCTCTAGCTCTGCTCACTGAAGATACCACTAAAAAACCAGGGGTCCTCAGAGAAATGGCTGATTCCAGGACTGAAACAGAGAAAGTACAAGATGAATCTGGAACAGCTTGTTGTGGCAGAATGTAAGGAAGTGCTCAAAGAATTAGAGGGACATGTCCAAGAACACAGAAGCTAACTTCAAGGGGTTCCCACTGGCAAATCTTAGAGAATGTGAACATCAATAATAACAGTAATAGATAAAATAAGGACTCATGAGTCCATACTGATATAAATAAATAATGAATAAATGGAAAGTCTGCATATGATCAGGATAATTTACAGTTTCAAAGTATTTTCCTATAACCACTTAATAATTGCAAAGTGAAAAAAGAGTAACTTAATAGTAGAGAAGGCTGGCAGATACCACCTTAATCAAATGACCAAATAAATATAATCAGTAATGGGACAAATCAAAATAATGTGCCACTTGAAGGATGTAATGATTACTCAGCATTACTTCTAACTTCTATTGTATACTTTAAAAAGATGCATGCCCTGAAAGCCAGGTGTGATGGCATGCGCCTGTAGTCCTAACTATTTGGGAGGCTGAGGTGGGAAGATCACTTGAGCCCAGGAGTTTGAGGCTAGCCTGGGCAACACAGCAAGACCCTATCTCTAAAAAAAGAAGAAAGAAAGAATGCATACTCTGGATCTCTAATCAGACAAACACAAATGGAAGGACATTCTACAAAATAACCAGCTTATTCTGTTAAAACATGTCATGGTCATGAAAGTCAAGAAAAAACTGAGGACCTATTCCAAGCTAAAGGAGGTTAAAGAAATTTAACAACTCAATGCAACACATGCTTCTGACCTGGATCCTTTTGCTATCATGGACATTATCGGGACAATTGGTAAAACTTGAATGGAGTCTGAGGGTTAAATGATAGTAAAGTATCAAAGTTAATTGCCCAGTTTTGATGGTTGTATTGTAATTATCTAGGAGAAAGTCCTCATTTCTAGGAATTGCATACTACAGTATTCAGGGGTGATGAAGGAAGAAGTTCAGAAAAAACATGATTTGTGCTGTATTTGCAGCTTTTCTGTAAGCTTATTTCAGAATAAAAATAAACATATATAAAACATTGATTTTAGAAAAAATTTTTTTTCTGTTGACATATTATATATATTTTACTGACAAATATTGTCAAAATAGAAGACACTTACCCTTTTCTAACCTATGTGGTGATCATTCTGAAATATGTCTACGTGTAAGTGAGGTGTCAATAAAGTTGGCTTATTCTATTAATAGAAATGAAAAGCCAGAGAAACTAGAGATGAGGAAATAAGGGGAAATGAAAGAAGGTAAGGCCAGAGCCTTTGGCTGGAGTAGATCAGGTATGGCCTAAAGGTCACAGCTTGTTGAAGTGACATGAATTGATTCACATCTTTAAAGATGATTTATGTCAAATAAACTGTGCAAGGGCAAAAATGAAAGCAGGGAGACCACTGTAGAGGTATTGTTTGCTTGGGCTAAAGCAGCAGTAGTGAGATAGTGAGAAGTGGTCACATTTGAAATATATTTTGGATGTAAAGTCACTGGACTTGCTGATAGACTGGATGTGGGTCATTTTTATTTTATTTTATTTTAAAATTTATCTATCTATCTATCTATCTATTTATTTATTTAGAGACAGGGTCTCACTCTGTCACCCAGGCTGGAGTGCAGTGGCACAATCATAACTCACTGTAGCCTAGAACTCCTGGGTTCAAGCAATCTCCCTGCCTGAGCCTCCCAAAGTGCTGGGATTGCAGGCATGAGCCACCATGCCCATCAGATGTAAATTATGAGGAAGAAGAACTAAGGATGATTCCTAGGGTTTGGCTGGAGAAAGTAGGTAAATGATAGCATCATTTACTGAGATGGCAAAGACTGAGGAAGTGACTAACAACAGGAAAATAACAAGAATTGTGGCTTTGACAGTGGAATGGTGGTGATAAAAGCCTGACTAAAGTGGGTTAAAGAGAATAGAAAGTAGGGAAATAGACATAGGAAGCATAGACAATTCTCTTGCAAGATGGATATGATTTCAATGGAAAGAAAGACATTCTAAATAAGAAAAATATATATGTGTTACAATACAGCAACAGAAATGAACTTGGCTTGTTCTCCTGACAGTGAGAAAACTGACCTAACTCAAGGAAGGGGATCATGTTGGGTAATAGTGGGAAATAAGACGGGTAAGGTGGAGCCAGATTATGAGCAGCCTGAAAGCCAGGAAAAGGTGTTTGGACTTGATGTAGTAGGAAATCAGAGTCATGACATATTTTTGATTAAGGAAGCGATATGATGAAAGTTACATTTAAAGAAGATTAGATGGCAGTGGTATGCAGGACAGAGCAGGAGGCTGTGGGAGAGCCTGGAGGCTGTGGTTGTAATTCAAATGGGAGAGAATGAAGGTCTGACTCCAGTTTTGGCAGTAAGAACAGACTGGAAAGGAAAGGCTTGGGGGAATTCTGATACCTGACTAAATAAGGAGAATGCAGGAGAGCAATTTCAAGATTCTGAACTTAAGACATTGAGATAAAAGTGATGCTGACAGGCAAGGTAACTGGGTAGGGAAACTTGTTCTGTGTGTGGAAGGGGGAGGGCAGTGGTGAAAAAAAGAAGACCATACCTGATTTGACATGTTAGTGGGACATGAAGGTGGAAATGCCTAATAGAAGGTTGAAGATATAGAACTGGAGCTCCTGGGCATGGTCAGGGCTCAAGATAAGACATTTGGAAGTCAGCAGTACACACGTGATCCATATGAAGCTCTGAGAAAGGAAACCTCCAAAGAAAACATGTAGAACAGGAAAAGCATATGGTCAAAGACCTTGGAGATGTTGGGAGATGCCCACAATTACAGGTGGGAGGAGGAACAAAAGCAAAAGAGAGAAATGGATGATGGGTCAGACAGATGGAAAGAGAATGAGAACAGTATAATATCATAGAAATAAGAAGGAAATGTTTTAAAATGAGTGTATAGTCAATATTATAAAGTAGATCGAGAAGAATGAAAAAGGAACAAAGACTGTGAGATCTATTAGGAAGTTATTGTTTATTTTGAAGAGATTAGTTCAGAAAATGAAGGTGGGGGAAGAAGCCAGCTTTCTGCATGAAAGAATGGCTAAGGAGGGGTGCAGTAAATAGAAAGCATCTTGTGAGAAATTTGGTAAGGAAAGAAGGAAACAGGGCAGTAAGTAGAGGGATAATCAGGATCATCTGAAGATTTTTTTCCTACCTTATGTTTAGACCAGCTTCGTTCAAATTTTTCTCCTCTCCTACTCTGAGAATTTCAAAATCTTACTTTTTAACACAGTCAGAATTCTGACACAAAGCATCCAAAAGCAAGTAGAAGAATTTGATTTCTCTATGTATTCTTATAAATTAATAGGAAGGTATCTATGTCAACGTTCAAACTATCTTTTACCAATTTTGTTGTTGTTGTTGTTGTTAGATTGAGACCAGAGATGTTCTGGCAAGCTCTGAAAAGACATAGTATGAGTGAGAAATAAAAAACATGCAAGTATTTTCAGATAATATTATTTATTATATTCAGCGGCCTTCTACCTAGTGGAGGTATTTATTTCCAAGTGGAAGACTATGAGCTAATATTCTCTTCTTGAGACCATTTAGACTTAAATTCTTAAACACATTTTTGTAGTATTTTTATAGTACTATGAAGTTTTTCGTGTTAAAATTCTTAAGCAATACTTTACCAAATCTCAGAAATCCTGTACGAAGCAAGTAATATTACCTTTACTCTTCAGACCAAAATGCTTTAAAAAAATGCACTGCTTGTCCTATAAACTAACTCTTGACATATTTATATTTTTAAAATATATTTACTGACTTCTGGACAAAGATGATAGACTGACATATACATTTGTTTAGTTTCCTCCCCAAACCCCACTAGAATGACAATAAAGAGATTTATTTAAAAGGCAGAAATCCAAAAGGACAGAAAAAATAAGAGAGAAGACAGCAGCAATGAAATGTTTATTTATTTATTTATTTTTAAATTTTTTTTTCCTAATGACACATTTTTCAGAAGCAATGAAATTTCAGAAGCTAGAAAGCAGATGGAAGAGACATAACTAAGGTAGCAGACCTGAAAAACCTAAACCAGCAGTGGACCAAACCAAGGACCAACCAAATGTACATCATTCTAAGGAACTTCCACCATTAGGCACTTTTGAAAGAGAGGATAAAGAGGGTGGGTAGAGAAGCTAAAACAAGGAAGACCTACTGGAAGACATTTGTGAAGCAGTTGGAATCCTGAGATCCCCACCCCCAACTATGTAGACCATAGATGTTGTTCCTCTCCCACCCTCGCATAAAATCAGAGGTTTATTGTCTAGAGAGGGTGATAAAAAGTCTTTTGATAATGGAATAGAAAGTACAGTTGATGCAGGATTTTGGCACTGGAATCAGGGAATTAAGTGGAAGTATACATACTGAATGCAGAGACCCTCGGCTCTCTATCTCTCTTGGGGTCCCAAAACACTGGTGACTAGCCTAGATTTTGAGGAAACAGACCAAGAAGAAAGATTTTAAATACAGATTTTGAGAATTCTCCCAAAGGCCTGGCCAGGTCATTCTATAATAAAGGCCACAATCAGCAAGCTTCATCCAGAAGCTCTGAGCTTCAAAGTCCCCCTACTCTTTAATGTGAACAGACAACCAAGGACTACAGCCATCTGAGGACCTCTAGCAGAATGAGGTAGAGGAGGTGAGTGGGGGAAGAGGAGGAAAGAGAGCAAACAGAAGAAACAAACATATACATACAGAAAGAAAAAATCTACACAGAGATAATATCCTCTGAGATAAGAGACAATTCTGTAACCATGAACAAGAACAGGATGCGGTAAAAAGGAATGTTCAGAGAACAATAGCAAAAGGCTCTTGGAAATGAAAATACAATAAATAGCACAAATGAAAAATCAATAGAAGAGTAGGACTGTGTTGAGGAGTTCTCAAGAACAGAATAAAGGCACAAACATGGAAAATTGGAAAGAAAATATTTTTTTTTAAAAAATGGAGTACCTGTACAGGAGGTTGAATATTTAAATACTGAGAGATCCAGAAATAAAAAACAGAGAAATCTGATGGTACATACTTTTCATCAAGGAAATAATTTAAGAAAATTTCCCAGAACTGAAGGAGTGCCTGAGTTACCAGGATTGAAACAGGCCACTGAGTGCCTAGCACAAATAATGGATAAAAATAGACCTACATCAAGGCACACCATTAGGAAATTTCAGAACCCTAAGGAAAAAGCTTCCAGACAGGAGAAAACAGATAATGCACAAAGACTCAGAATCAGAATGGCTTGGGAATTCTCAACAGCAACACTGGAAGATAGAAGACAGAGGAACAGTGCTTCAAAAATTATCATGAAAAATAATTGTCCTCCTAGCTTTTAATTTCCAGCCAGACTGTCAATCAAATGTAAGGGTAGAACAACGATATTTTTAGGGCATGTAAGATATAAAAAACTTACCTCCACAAAAATGAGGAAGCAAACCAAGAACAGGAAACAAGAGATCTAACATAGGAGAAGGGCAAAGAATTCCCTGGAAGTTTGTGAAGAAGATTCCAGTTTGAGAGCCCAATACCAGGTAGAGAGATTTGGCCAAAGGTGAAAATTTTTAGAAGAAATTTCTCAGTGAAGATGAAATTGCTGTTTCTGAATATCTGGGAGGCAATTTAGACTAGCATTGTCCATTAGAACTTTCTGTGATGATGGAAATATTCTGTATCAGCACTAATACAGTTGCCACTAGCCAGAGCACTTGAAATGTGGCTAGTGTGAAGAACTGAACTTACTGGTTTATTTAATTAAAATTAATTTTAATTTTAATAGCCACGTGTGGTTAATGACTGCTATTTTGGGCAGATTTAGATAATCAGCACTAAGTTTGGAGTTGAATTAGGAATAAGTAAAGAGAAAATAAAGCAAACGAAAAACAATTACTAACTGCAGGGAAAACAAAAACCTGTACCAGAAAGGAAAAGCAATCATGGCTTACTGCATGACTCAACTCTGTATAGAATTATATAGTTATAATAATATAAGTACCAGTTACTGACATAACCCAAATTATATTATACACTGGAAGGTTGTTAGGTGGCTTGTTTTACTTTTTCCTTTGCTTACCAAAAAAAGTACAAATATTTTTTCCAGGTAGATAATTTTTTTGTCTGATACATTTTGTTTAGTTTTAGATAAGGTCTCACTCTGTCATCCAGTCTGGAGTGCAGTGGCATGATTATAGCTCACTGCAACCTTGAACTCTTGGGCTCAAGTGATCCTCCTGCCTCAGCCTCCTGAGTTGCTAGGACCATAGGTGTGTGCCACCACACCTGGCTAATTTTTAAACTTTTGTAGAGATGGGGGTCTAACCATGTTGCTCGGGCTGGTCTCAAATCCCCAGCCTAAAGCAATCCTCCACCTTGGCCTCCCAAAGTGCTGGGATTACAGACATGATCCACTGCACCAGGCCTGTCTAACATGTTTTTAAAGGCTACATAGTACTTCCTGTTATTATTCTACCAAAATTTATCGAACCAATTCTTCATTGAAGGACATTTAAGTTGTTCCCAATTTGGGACAATTATCAACAGGACTTTAATAATTAACACTGTGGATCACTGCTTTTTAAAATTCAACTGCAATGAGACAAAATTTACATGCAATAAAATGTACAAAATGTATCTATTTTAAGTGTATACTTCTTTGTGCTTTGACAAATGTATACATATCCTTGTAACCACTACCACAATCAAGATACAGAACATTTCATCACCCTAAAAAGTTCCCTTATGCCCCTTTGCACTAAATCCCTCTCCCTCAAACAAACACTGATTTGTTTCCTCTCATTATAGATGTAGTTTGCTTCTTCTGGAATTTTATGTAAATGAAATTATATTAATACAATATTTACTCTTTTTGCGTCTGACTTTTTTCTGACTTTTATTATTTAAGAGCTAGTGATCCAATGACTTTTAAAAATTCATTCACATTTTTACATGTATCGGTTTTCTTCTTTTTTATTGCTAGATACTATTCATTACACAAAGATACCACAATTTGTTGATTCTTCAGCCTACTGATGGACATGTGGGTTGACCCCAGTTGGAACTGTTATGAATAAAGTTGCTATGAACATTTGTGTACAAGTATTTTTGTGATCATATGTTTTCATTTCCCTTGCGTAAATGCCTAGGAGTGAAAATTGCTAGATCATATAGGAAGTCTACGTTTAACTTTATAGGAAATTGATAAAATATTTTCCAAAGTAGTTGTACCATTCTACACACCCACTAGCAATGTATGAGAATCCCCAAAACTTTACATTCTTGACAACACTTGGTAATGTCAGTATTTTTAATTTTGGTCATTCTAGTGATGTATGCTAGTATATCATTTTGATTTTAATTTGCATTTCCCTGATGACTAATGACACTGAACATCTTTTTCATGAACTTATTTAGCATTGATACATATTTTTTGTGAGGTGTCTTCAAATTCTTGACATTTAAAAAAATGAGGTTGTCTTGTTAGACTTTTAAATGTTCATTATATGGTCTGGATACAAATTCTCTCCCAGTTTTTGGCTTGCCTTTTCATTTTCTTAACAATGTCTTTGGGAGGGAAGTTTTTAATTTTAATGAAGTGCAATTTATCAGTATTTCTTCTTTTATAGTTGGTGCTTTTAGGGAATGGCCTAAGAAGTTTTTGCGGAAAGTTTTATCCTGTGTTTCCTCCCAGAAGTTTCATAGTTTTAGTTCTTATATTTAGGTCTTTGATTTATTTTGAGCTAAACTTGTGCACAGTGTGAGGTAAGGATTGAGGTTCCTTTTTGCCCATATGAACATCTAGTTGTTCCAGTATCATTGGTTGAAAAGACTGTCTTTTACCTTATATGTGTGGATCTACTTCTGAACACTTCATTCTATTCTATTGATCTATATGTCTAGCCTTACTGCAATGTCATCATATTTTGTTTGTTGTACTTTTATAGTCTTGAAATCTGATACAGTAAGTTCTATAACTTTGTTCTTTTTCAAAAATTTTATGACTTTTCTAGGTCCTGTGCATTTCCACTTAAATTTTAGAATCAACTTGTCAATTTCTACAAAACAAAAACAAAAACAAAACCAAAACAAAACACTGTGAAGTTTTGACTAGGATCCCACTGAATGTTTAGATCAATTTGGGGAGCACTGCCATCTTAATGTAATGCGCTTGAATCATCCTGAAACCCCTCGGTCTGTGGAAAAATTGTCTTCCATGAAATTGGTCCCTGGTGCCAAAAAGGTTGGGGACCACTGGTCTAAATCAACCATACCTAACAGACATCTATAGAACGCTAAACCCAACAACAGCAGAATACACATTCTTTCAAGTGTACATGAACATTCTCTAGCATAACTCATATGTTAGGATACAAAACAAACCTCAATAAATTTAAAAGGATAGAAATAATAAAAAGTATGTTCTCTGTCCTCACTGGAATGAAATAAAAACCAATAACAGAATGAAAATTGGGAAACTCAAAAATATATGGAAATTAAACAACATACTCCTAAATAACCCATGGGCCGAAGAATACATCAAAAGGGAAATCAGAAAATATTTTGAGATAAATGAAAATGAAGACACAACATAACAAAATATAACACCACTAAAGCAGTGCTTAGAGGGAAATTTATAACTGTAAATGACTATATTAAGAAAGAAGATTTCAAAAAACCTAACCTTCTACCTTAAGACACTGAAAGAAGTGCAAACTAAACCTAAAACAAGCACAAGGAAGGAAATAAAGATTAGAGTGGAAATTTATTAAATAGAGAATAGAAAAACAATAGAGAAAACTGATGAGTCCAAAAGCTAGCTCTTTGAAAGACTGACAATCTTTAGCCAAGCTGACCAAGAAAATAAGAGAGAATACTAAACTTACTAGAAGAAGACATGAAAGGAAAGACATTACTACCTTGTAGACCTTATAGAAAGAAAAGGCATAATAAAGGAATACTATGAAAAACTATGTCAATAAATTAGATAACTTAGATGAAATGGAAGTTTCCTAAATTACACATACTACCAAAACTAACTCAAGAAGAAATAGAAAATCAGAAAAGATCTGTAACAATTGACACTGAATTATTAATTTTTAAAACCACCCACAAAGAAAAGCCCAGCCACAGATAGCTTCACCTCTGAATTTTACCAAACATTTAAGGAAAAATAAATACCAACTCTTCACAAACTCTTCCAAAAAGTAGAAGAGTAAACACTCTTCAACTCATTTTATGAAGCTAGTGTTACCCTGACACCAAAACCAAAGATATCACAAGAAAACCACAGATCAAGAGTTTGGGAGGGAGGCAGAGCAAGATGGCCAAATAAAAACCTCCAGCAATTGTCCCTCTGCACGAACACCAAATTCAACAACTATCCATGCAACAAGCACCTTCAAAAGAACCAAAAATCAGATGAGTGATCACAGTACCTGGTGGTTTTTTTTTTACACAGAGTCTTGCTCTGTTGCCCAGGCTAGAGTACCATGGGGTCAGCCTAGCTCACATCAACTTCAAACTCCTGGGCTAAAGCGATCCTCCTGCCTCAGCCTCCCGATTAGGTGGGACTACAGGCGCGTGCCACCAAGCCCAGCTATTTATTTCTATTTTTTAGTAGAGACAGGGTCTCGCTCTTGCTCAGGCTGGTCTCAAACTCCTGACCTCAAACGATCCTCCTGCCTCAGCCTCCCAGAGTGCTAGGACTACAGGCATAAGACACCGCACCCAGCCCACAGTACCTGGTTTTAACATTATATCAAGGAAAGAGGCACTGAAGAGGGCAGAAAAGACAGTCTTGCATTGCCAACACTACGCTTCCCTGATCCCTTGGCAGTGCCTCACTAGTGCACCCAGTGGAGAGAGAGAGAATCTATGTGCCTGGGGGAGGGAGAGTGAAGTGATTGTGGGACTTTGCATTGAAACTCAGGGCTGCCCTGGCACAGGGGAACACAGCACAAGGCAGAATTTTGCCGGTGCCCACAGAGGGATCATTTAGACCAGCCCGGCCAGAGAGAAATCCTCCACCCCGAAACTCAAGTTTTAGCTAGTCCCACCACCAGCTGGGGGCAAAAAGCAGCCTGGGGCCGGGACTAAATCTATAAGGCGGTTAGGCCACAAAGGCTGTAGTCCATGGGCAATTCCTGTTGCTGTGCTGGCTCTGAGCCAGTGGACTTGGGGTGCACATGACCCAGTGAGACACCAGCGATGGCAGCCAAGCCAGTGCTTATATCACCCCAAACCCCCAACTATAGGCAGTGCAGCTCAGGGAGTCTTATTCCACTTGGGGAAGGGAAAGGGAAAACTCCAGAGGACTTAGTTTTGCAACTTGGGTACCAGCTCAGCCACAGTAAAATAAAGTATCAAGCAGACTCCAGAAGCCTCTAAGTCCAGGCCTCAGTTCCTGGAAGGCATTTCTAGACCCATCCTGGGCACTGAAGGAAAGGACCCAGTCCTGGTAGGATTCACCACCTACTGAATAAAGAGCTAGGCTTTGAGTAAACATCAGAGGTAGCCAGGCAACAGTCACCATGGGCTTTGGGTGACACCGGGTTGGCTTTAGGTGTGACCTGGAGCTGGTTGCCACAGGGAGTGCCCACTTCACTCCTGCCCCAACTCCAGCAGCCGAGCACAGAGAGTGAGGGAAGACAATGAAAGACATTGCCTGGGAATCCAGGGAATTCCTCCGTGTCTTTCCCAAGTCCACCAAGGTGGTACCACCAGTAGTCTGCAAGAGTCACAACAGTACTGGGCTTGGGGCACCCCCAGCGCTGATAAAGCTGCAGTGACCAAAGACTTAGATCACAACACTCAATTTGCTTTGAATATCTGGAAAGCCTTCTCAAGAAGGACAGGTTCAACCAAGTTCAGGCTGCAAAGATTAAAATAAACACCTAGTTCTTTAATACCCAGACATCAATGAACATCCACAAGCATCAAGAATACCCAGGAAAACATGACCTCACCAAACAAACTAAATAAGGTACCAGTGACTAATCCTGGAGCCATCGAGATATGTGACCTTTCAAACAAAGAATTCAAAATAGTTCTCCTGAAGAAGCTCATTGAAGTTCAAGACAATACAGAGAAGGAATTCAGAAGCCTGTCAGAGAAATATAACAAAGAGATTGAAATAATAATAATAATAACAAACTAAGCAGAAATTCTGGAGCTTAAGAATTCAATTGACAGGCCGGGCGCGGTGGCTCATGCCTGTAATCCTAGCACTCTGGGAAGCTGAAGCAGGAGGATTTCTTGAGGTCGGGAATTTGAAATCAGCCCAAGCAAGAGCAAGACCCCATCTCCACTAAAAAAAGAAAAATTAGCCGGGTGTGGTGGTGCATGCCTGTAGTCCCAGCTACTCGGGAGGCTGAGGCAAAAGGATCACTTGAGCCAGGAGTTTGAGGTTGCAGTGAGCTATGATGGTGCAACTGTACTGTAGTTGGGATGATAGAGTAAGACTATCTCAAAAAAAAAAAAAAAAAAGAATTCAATTGACAAACTGAGAAATGCATGAGAGTCTCTTAACAGCATAATTGATCAAGCAGAAGAAAGAATCAGTGAGCTTAAAGGCAGGCTATTTGAAAATACAGTCAGAAGAAAGAAAGAAGAAAAAAGAATGAAGCATGCCTGCAAGATCTAGAAAATAGCATCAAAAGGGCAAATCAAAGCATTATTGGCTGTAAAGACAGACTGGGGTGGAAGGTTTATTTAAAGAAATAATAACAGGGAACTTTCCAAACCTAGAGAAAGATATCAATATTCAGGTACAAGAAGGTCCTAGAACACCAAACAGATTTAATTCAAAAAAGACTACCTCAAGGCATTTAATAATCAAGCTCCCAGAAGTCATGGATAAAGAAAAGGTCCAAAGGGAAAAGAAAAGGAAAACAAGAGCCAATAAACACACTGCACCTGTAAATACATACATAGACTGAAAATAAAGTAATGGAAAAAGGTATTCCATGCAAATGGAAACCACAAAAGAATAGGAGTAGCTATACTTCTATCAGATAAAATAGGTTTCAAGACAAAAACTGTAAAAAGAGACAAGGAAGATCATTACATAATGATAAAGGGGTCAATTCAGCAAGAAGATATAACAATTATAAATATATATGCACCCAACACCGGAATACTCAGATATATAAAGCAAACATTATCAGAAAGAGAGAGAGAGAGACCCCAAATACAATAATCACTGGAGACCTCAACACCCCACTTTCAGCATTGGACAGATCATCCAGACAGAAAATCAACAAAGAAACATTGGACTTAACCTGCACTATAGACCAAATTGACCTAACAGATATTTACAGAACGTTTCATCCAACAGCAGCAGAATACATATCCTTCCCTTCAGCTCACAGATCATTCTCGAGTATAGACCATATGTTAGCTCACAAAACAAGTCTTAAGAAATTCAAAAAAATTGAAATCATTTCAAGTATTTTCTCTGGCCACAATGGAACTAGAAATCAATAACAAGAGGAATACTGGAAAATATACAAACACATGGAAATTAAACAATGTGCTCCTGAATGACCAATGGTCAATGAAGAGATTCAGAAGGAAATTTAAAATTTCCTTCAAACAAATGAAAATGAAAACACAACATATCAAAACCTATGGGGTACAGAAAAAGCAGTAATGAGAGGAATGTTTATAGCAGTCAGTGCCTACATCAAAAAAGTAGAAAAGCTTCAAATAAACAACCTAACGATGCATCTCAAAGAACTAGAAAAACAAGAGGAAACCAAACCCCAAGTTAGTAGGAAAAAAAGAGATAATAAAGATCAAAGCAGAAATAAATGAAATTGAAACAAAAAAATACAAAAGATCACAAAATAAAGAGTTGGGTTTTTTGAAAAGATAAGCAAAATTGACACACCTTTAGCTAGACTAACAAAAAAGAGAGAAGATCCAAAAATTAATAAATAAAATCGGAGATGAAAAAGGAGACAGTACAACTGATACTACAGAAATCCAAATGATCATCGGAGACTACCATGAGCATTATATGCCAATAAACTGGAAAACTAGAAGAAATGGATAAATTCCTAGACACATACAACCTATCAAGATTGAACCAGGAAGAAATCCAAAACCTGAATAAACCAATAACAAGTAATGAGATCGAAGCAGTAAGAAACAGTCTCCCATCAAAGAAAAGCCCAGGGCCTGATGGCTTCACTGCTGAATTCTATCAAGCATTCAAAAGAAGAAATAATACTAATCCTACTTAAACTATTCCAAAAAATCAAGGAGGGAATATTCCCAAACTCATTCTATGAGGCCTGTATCACCTTGATACCAAAACCAGACAAAGATACAACAAAAAAAGAAAACTAAACGCCAATATCTCTGATAAAACACTGATGCAAAATCCTCAACAAAATACTAGCAAACTGAATTCAACAATACATTAAAATGATTATTCATCATGATCAAGGGGATTCATTGCAGGGATGCAAGGATGGTTCAACATACACAAATCAATCGATGTGACACATCATTTCAACAGAATGAAGGAAAAAAACCATATGATCATTTCAGTCGATGCAGAAAAAGCATTGGATAAAATTCAACATCCCTTCGTGATAAAAAAAAAAACTATCAAAAAACTGACTATAGAAGGAACTTCAACACAATAAAAGCCATATATGACAGGCAACAGTGAGTATCATACTGAATAGGGAAAAACTGGAAACCTTTCCTCTAAGATCTCGAACAAGACAAGGATGCCCACTTTCACCACTATTATTCAACATAGTACTGGAAGTTCTAACTAGAGCAATCAGACAAGAGAAAGAAATAAAGAGCATCCAAATTAGAATGGGAGAAGTAAAATTATCCTTGTTTACAGACAATAGGATCTTTTATATAGAGAAACCTAAAGACTCTACAAAAAACCTATTAGAACTAATAAACAAATTCAGTAAAGTTGCAGGATACAAAATTAACATACAAAAATGAGTAGCATTTCTACTTGCCAACAGTAAACAATCTGAAAAAGAAACCAAGAAAGTAATCCCACTTACAATGGCCATAAATAAAACAAAATACCTAGGAATGAACTTAACCAAAAAAGTATTATAAAAGATATCTATAATGAAACCTACAAAACACTGATGAAAGAAATTGAAGAGGACAGAAAAAAAATGTAAAGATATTATATGCTCATAGATTAGAAGATCCAATATTGTTAAAATGTCCATACACCCAAAGCAATCTATAGATTCAACGCAACCTCCATCAAAATACCAATGACATTCTTCACAGAAATAGAAAAAATAATCCTAAAATTTATATGGAACCACAAGAGACCCAGAATAGCCACAGTCATCCTGAGCAAAAAGAACAAAATTGGAGAATCACATTACCTGACTTCAAATTACACTATAGAGCTGTAGTAACCAAAGCAGTATGGTACTGGCATAAAAGCAGACATACAAACCAGTGGAACAGACTAGAGTACCCAGAAATAAATCCATACATCTATAGTGAACTTATGTTTGACAAAGGTGCCAAGAACATACAGTGGGGTATGTACAGTCTCTTCAATAAATGGTGCTGGGAAAACTGGATATCCATATGCAGAAGAATGAAACTAGACCCTTATCTCTCACCATGTACAAAAACCAAATCGAAATGGATTAAAGACTTAAATCTAAGACCCGAAACTATGAAACTAAAAGGAAAACATTGGTCTGGTCAAGGACTTCTTTGGGTAATATACCCTCAAAGCACAGGCAACCAAAACAAAATTAGACAAATGGGATCACATCAAGTTAAAAAGCTTCTGCACAGCAAAGGAAACAATCAACAAAGGGAAGAGACAACCCACAGAATGGGAGACAATATTTGCAAACTACCTGTCTGACAAGGGATTAATAAGTAGAATATACAAGGAGCTCTAACAACTTGATAGGAAAAAAACCAAATAATCTGATTAAAATATGGGCAAAGGATCTGAATGGCCATTTCTCAAAAGAAGACATACAAACGGCAAACAAGTATATAATGCTCGACATCATTAGTCATCACAGAAATACAAATCAAAGCTACAATGAGATATTGTCTCACAACAGTTAAAATGGCTTTTATAAAAAAGACAGTCTATAACGAATGCTGACAAGGATGTGGAGAAAGGGGAACCCTCGTACACTGTTGATGGGAATGTAAATTAGTGCAACCCCTACAGAGAACAGTATGAAGGTTGCTCAAAAAACTAAAAATAGAACTACCATATGATCCAGCAATCCCACTGCTGGGTATATATCCAAAAGAAGAGAATTTAGGATATTGAAAAGATATCTGTACTCCCATTTTATTGCTATTCACAATAGCCAAGATTTGGAATCAACCTAAGTGTCCATCAACAGATGAATGGATAAAGAAATTGTGGTACATAAACAGTGGAATATTATATAGACATGACAAATAATCAAATCCTGCCATTTGCAACAACATGGATGGAACTGGAGAACATTATTATGTCAAGTGAAATAAGCCAAGCACAGAAAGACAAACCTTGCATGTTCTCACTTATATGTGGGAGCTAAATATTAACAACAATTGATCTCATGGAGACAAAGTAGAATGATGGTTACCAGAAGCTGTGTAGGATAGCAGGGAGGTGGGGATAAAGTGGGGATGGTTAATGAGTGCTAAATATAGTTAGATAGAATGAACAGTATTTGACAGCACAACAAAATGACTATAACAATATTGTTAGGGTATACTTTAAAATAACTAAAACAGTGGAACTGGAATGTTCCTAACACAAAGAAATGATATCCAACACCCAAAGTGTTGGATACCTCAATTATCCTGATTTGATTAATTCACATTGTATGCCTATATCAAAACATCACATGTACCTTATAAAGGTATACAACTATTATGTACCCATAATAATTAAAAATTTTTAATAAAGAAAAAAACCCTATAGATCAATATCTCTTATGCATTGGACACAAAAATCCTCAACAAAATACTAGCAAAACAAATCCGGTAATATAAAAAATATATATACACACTATGAACAAGTGAAATTTATCCCAAGAATGCAAGCTTGGTTTAATATCTGAAAATAAGTTAATGTAAAATATTATGTCAAAAGAACAAAAAGCAAAAATCACATGATCATTTCATGGGGCACAGAAAAAGCATTTGACAAAACCCAACACCCTTCCATGATTAAAAAAGCACTCAGCAAACTAGGAAGAGAAGGGAACTTCTTTAATTTGATAAAGGGCACCTCAAAAAAACCCCATTGTTAATATCATAATGTCACTGTGAAAGATTAAATGCTTCTCCCCTAAGATCAGGAACAAGACAAGGATGTCCACTCTTATCACTTTTATGCAACATTGTAATGGAGGTTCTAGTCATGGCAATTAGACAGGAAAAGGAAATAAAAGGCAACCAGATTGGAAAGGAAGAATTGAAACTATGTCTATTTGCAGGTGACATGCTCTTGTATATAGAAAATCCTAAGGAATCCTCTAAAAAACTATCAGAACTAATAAACAAGTTCAGCAAATCTATCCATCAGGGCTCTCCAGAAAAACAGAACTAGTAGGATGACCATATATATAGAAAGAGATTTATTATAAGGAATTGGCTCATGCAATTATGGAGGCTGGCAAGTCCAAAATCTGCAGTGTGAGCCAATTGACAAAACCCAAGAAGGTCAATATTGCAGTTCCAGTCTGAAGGAGGACAGGCTGAAGACCCAGGAGAGTCAATGTTGCAGATGAAGTCTGAAGTCAGTCTGCTGGAGAATAGCCTCTTGCTCAGGGAGGTCAGCCTTTTTGTTCTTTTCAGGCCTTCAACTGACTGGATGAGGCCCACCCACATTATGGATTTTTCGTTTTACTTTACTCAAAATAATCTGCTTTACTTAAAGTTCACTGATTTAAATGTTAACTTCATCCAATACCGCCCTCCAAGTTGAAACATCAAATTAACAATCCCAGTAAGGTTGCAGAATACAAAATCAATATATAAAATTCAATTGCATTTCTATATACTTGAAATGAATAAAAATGAAAATGAAATTTTAAAAATTCTGTTCACAATAGTAACAAAAGAATAAAACACTTAGGAATAAATTTAACAAAATAGGTACAAAACTTATACTCTAAAAACTACAAAAAATTGCTGTAAGAAATTAAAGAAAAATCCAAATAAATGGGAGAAAATATTTGTAGATCATACATCTGATAAAGAATCATACTGAGAATATATTAAAAAAACTCTTATGGGCCGGGCACGGTGGCTCATGCCTGTAATCCTAGCACTCTGGGAGGCTGAGGCGGGCGGATCGTTCTGAGCTCAGGAGTTCGAGACCAGCCTGAGCAAGAGCGAGACCCCGTCTATACCAAAAATAGAAAGAAATTAATTGGACAGCTAAAAATATACACAGAAAAAAATTAGCCGGGCATGGTGGCACATGCCTGTAGTCCCAGCTACTTGGGAGGCTGAGACAGCAGGGTTGCTTGAGCCCAGGGGTTTAAGGTTGCCGTGAGCTAGCCTGATGCCACGGCACTCGCCCCAGGCAAGAGAGTGAGACTCTGTCTCAAAAAAAAAAACTCTTATGCCTCAGTAATAAAAGGACAAATAACCCAATTTAAAAACGGGCAAAGCATCTGAATAAACATTTCTCCAAGGAAGATACATAAATGGACAAGAAGCACATGAAAAGACACTTGACACTGTTAGTCATCAGAAAAATGCAAGCGAAAACCGCAGTGAAATACCACTTACTTCACACCTACTAGGACGGCTAGAATAAAAAAGTAAGACAATACCAAATGCTGTTAAGGATGTAGAGAAATTGTAACTCTTGTACACTGATGTTGGGAATAGAAAGTCGTGTAACCACTTTGGAAGACAGTTTTGGAGTTCTTCAGATAATCAAACAGAGTTACCATATGACCCAGTAATTCCACTCCTAGTTATATACTCAAGAAAATTGAAAACAGATGTTCAAAAAGAACTTGCACACAAATGTTTATAGCAGCACTATTCGTAATAGCCAAAAGGTGAAAACAATCCAAATGTCCGTCATTGATGAATGATCTGTACAATGGACCATTATTCAGCCACAAAAGGGATGAAGTACTGATATATGCTATAACATGGATGAACCTCGAAGACATAATGCTAAGTGAACAAAGCCAGTCGCAAAAGACAACATATGACATGACTCCATTTATATGAAATGTCTGTAATAGGCGAATCTACCAGAGACAGAAAATAAATTAACGGTTGTTTAGGACTGTGGTGGAGGGGAAATGAGAAGATAGAGAGGTAAAAGCTAAAGGGTATGGGCTTTTGTTTTTGTTTTTGAGGTGTTGAAAATGTTCTAAAGTTAACTGTAGTTTTGGTTGCAAAACACTGTGAATGTACTAAAAATGATTGAATTGTACCTTCTAAATGAGTGAATTCTATGGTATGTGAACTATTTCTCTGTTATGCATGCTGTTCTACTGCTAAGGTGGAACCTTTCTGGAGTCTCTATTGAATGTTCCAGATGTTCAACAAAGTCTCTCCATCTGACTGGTCATTATGTGAACATCTCCCCCTCCTGTGAGAGTTCTGGGAATTTTTAGCTTACAGTTGCAGTTTTCTTTGTCCAACTTTGTGAAGTTTCAACCCACATCTGAAAATCTGAACATTAAACCAAAGACATCAGTGAGCCTTTATGCTGATTTCTGGAACTCTTTCTCTGCATAGCTCTTTCCCCCCTGAGATTCTGTCCTCAACTGCCTCAGCCTCCCCAAATGCCAATCTCTTTCCTCAATCCAGCAAGACGGCCATGCTGTATGTATTTGGGTTCTCCCCCCTTGCACTGGTGGTCTGGAAGGTGCCTCCTGGCAGAAAGTCAGGGCAATTTTTAGGCTCATCTCATTTTTCTTCTATCAAGGATCACATTCCCGCATTGCCTGTTGTCCAATGTCTGCCTGAAAACAGTTGCTTCATATATTTTGCCCAGTTTACTAGTTGTTTACAACAGGAGGGCAACTCTGGTACGTTATTCTTTCATGACTGAAAGTGGAATTTGATCATTCTACTACAGGTTTTTACCTCTCTTGTGAGATTTCTCACATTCTCTCCTACATGGGTGAATGTATGTTTTAATGGATTAGTATGAGCTTTGGAGCCACACGGACCTAGGTTCAAATATTGATTCTGATGCTTTCTAGTCGGGCAACCTTGAGCATGCTTGAAACTTCTGTTTCTCCAGCTATAAAATGTTATGCAAAGTTGTTGCTGGGATTAATTGAGGTCATATGTATATAAAAGCCCTTTGTGAGCACTTAATAAATGGTGGCTATTATTATTATTCATATAACAGCTGCTATTTGTTTATGCTTCATTTCTCCTAATCAGTCTTGAATCAGGGATTTGGCCTATTTTTCTTTGTGTACACTATCTTCATATGGTGACTCAAGCATGGTAGGCTTCAATATAAATCTGTTGGCTAAATAAATGCTGATCACTTATCATTGATTAGGATACCTTAGAGTATTATTCTAAACTTTTTTCACAATGAACTTCATCTATCCTTGTTTAAATGTCAAAACAGTGCCCTAAGCTATAACGCTTGTTTGTTCTGAATTTGGTTAACAAAGCAGGAAGAGCCCTCCAACATGCAGGAAAAAGCACATCTGAGGTGGTCCCTTGGTATCCCTGAGGGATTGATTCCAGGGCACATTTACCCCCACCCCCACAGACACCAAAATCCACGGATGCTCAACTCCCCTGTATAAAATGGCATACTACTGGCATATTACCCATGCACATTCTCCCATATACTCTACTTTTTTCCTTTTCTTTCATGATGTTAGCCATACACTTTAAATCATCTCTGCAATACCTAATACAACGTAAATGCTATATAAATAGTTGTTATACTGTATTATTTAGGGAATAATGACAAAAAAAACAGTCTGTACACGTTCAGTACAGACACAACCACCTTTTTAAAAAAAATAGTTTCAATCCACAGTTTGGTGAATCCTAGATTTTGGAACCCTTGGATATGGAGGGCCAACTGTCATTCTAGCTTTGCTTTACCACTGTACAAAAGACTGGTATTCTGATGTCTTAGCTCTCAATTTTGAGATCCTAATATAAATACTAAAAGAATTACTCTCCCTATGATGCCTAGATTTGTTATAAGCATAATTTCATCTGTGTACCAATAGACAATTTAGCTTCAAATGGAAAACTAAAAGCACATATAACAGTATTAGAAAAATCAGCCAAATGAATATAGTTCTAGGTAATTGAGTAACATTATCATTATATTTTTTTCCAATGTGCAGTCGAATAAATCTCAATAAAGTCATGTTGAAAAAAATCTGAGTTTAAATAGAACCTAATATTTCACTGGTTTTAGTGTAGTGATAACATTGTATTATATTATTACAGGCATCCTTTTTTTTTTTAACCAAACAGAACATTCTCAGTCTTACTCCTTTTCTTAAACAAAACTTATTTATTTTAATGCTAGAATTTAATAATGGTAACATCCAAAGTGTTTCTATCCCAAGATTACTCACTATGCTTGACTCTTCTGCTATAATATGTATCTATACTCTTTTTTTATGTAAGTGAAACATATACAGATTATCAGTGTGGCTCTTCCCACTCACAATAGGAAGGAAATAATTCTCTGATATGTTATAGAATGATTCATACAAAAAAAAGAAATGACTTACAAGACTGATAGGAAAGTCAACTAACTTTCATTCCTCTTTGCATGATTAACAGAGAATAACTATTATTTTCTGTATGCAAAAACAGAAAAAAAATTGAAAAAGACTTCCTATTTGACAAAAAGAAACATAATGAAAAGGATTATAGTTCCATGATGAAGAAAGAATGACGTGGTTTTTAAGGCTGAATATTTTCTGTAGATAATGTGTCTCCTCCAATGTTTTCAATAATCAACCCCACTTCTGAGAATCTGAGATATTCTTGCTAATACTACATTGTGTCAGTGAAGGCATATATGCTTCATGAGATGTGATGCTATGAAAATCATCAGATTGTACCTCAAAAAAATGCGAAACTTCAGTTCAGAGTTTAGTAGAAGAAAATACGTTCTGAATGAAAAGGCTCTTGTTTTAAATCTACTAGGTGGAATACAAAGCAATTCTAAGGAATTCAGAAAAGATCTTTCTAGTCAACACTTAAATGCAGCCATTTACTTTGGCACCAATATCCTTTACATTCTGATTTCTTAAAAACAAATCATTTGCACTTTACTTAAATGTGTTAGCACAAAAGGGCGAGAAATGGGATTCAGGAGGGAAAAAAATGTATCCAGGTAAATCACATATTGTTATAATTTATGGATTCTTTTGCGGAATTCGTCAAAAAGGAAAAAGCTACCTTAAATCATTATTTTTAAATGGAAATAAGATGCAGAAATCTAGGCAAAATGCAAACTTAGAATACAGGGTGTACGTTTGGAATATGCTTAAAAAGCAAACCATTCATTGTAACTAAATCAAATGATAAACTATTGAATAAACTTTAGAAAAGCTTGTGGCTCTTATGAGACACAATATTGTCTGTCTTTAGCTCATCCTCAAAAAAAAATCATTTTTATGAATTATTTATGCTTCAGTGAAATTAATGTGTTGCAGATGAGAAAATATACAGTCCTGGATCAAGATTCCTAGTTACTAAGGAAAGTCCTAGAAAAAAGTCTGTACAGAGTATCTAGCAACTCTTTCTAACATGGAGGTACAAGTCCTCATAAGAATCTCTGTGTTAGTAATTACTAGAGTCTTTTAAGGAGATTGTGTTAACTATCTCTACTAGAGAACTACTTTTCCCTCGGCATTTAAATTTAGCATAAATTTAAGTAAGATTCTACATCTAATTCCAGAACTTGTGTTAATTGTCACTATATTGGTCAGTTCTTTAAAAAAGACTGTCTAAGTGTCGTTCTCTAGGGAAAGTTGCCTTCAGTGTATTTGACTACTGCTATCTGTCCAGTCAACTATGACAGGGAAAACAGGCCGACTTCCCAGAGTTCTGTGATGTGCCATTGTATTGGTATAGCCTTACTAGGCAGGCCTTAGACACAAACCACCCCTATTAGGAATGAAGACCTGTCCTGAAAGTGTTATGGGGGGCAGATAAAATGACAAGGCCACATTTAGGGTAGGGTTTTTCATATACTTTTATAGAATTCTGTATTGTCCTAGGATTTCTTGGTCTCTTATTTGCATTCCATGTGCTGTTTTTCAAGTGGAGTTAGGTTTTCAGAGTTCTTATAATTTAAAAATTTTTAAATTTCAAGTATGTATGTTTTTATCAATTCTGAATCCTTCATCAAATTACAATCTCACTTTCACATTACTTCTTGTGTCTTAAAGATCACACCAGAAAGTGAATAGTACAATTATTGAATAATTTCAACTATTGGTAGAAATTTTATTATATTTGTCTTTCTGCAACTGAGATAAGAAATAACCTGAAAAAGACAATTATATTAAAATCTTAATATTTTCAATTTTACAACAGTCTCACAAGAAGATTGTGTTAAATCCCTTCTTTACTATGGATCATTAGTCGGAAGGCAGTATAAGCTGTTTGACTGAGATTTTGTAAACTTTCTATTTTAATAAAAAAATTTATGATTTTCAAATGTTTTTTAAAATCTCTGAGTTAGAGGATACCAAAAGTAAAGAAGTTTCAGCAAAGCCATGTAGGATACAGGAAAGGTATGGAAAGCTCAGTATTGGAATTCTAAATCACAAAGACAGAATTTTGGATGATACCATATGATACTTTCCAACTTGCCTGGAATGTCCTCTGCCTTAATCTCTGCCAATCGAAATACGATTCATCCATAAAATCACCAACTCAGTGAAACCTTCCCACATGATGCCAGTTTATCCTTATTTCTGTATCCTAAGAGCATAGACTTTGGAGTCCAGCTGCCTTGGTTTGATTTCTGGCTCTGCTACTTATTCACCACGAATGAAGCCTTGGGCTAATTTCTCTGTCTTACTTGTAAAATCAAGATAGTAATACTATCTACCTCATAAAATATCTGAGAAGATTAAAAGTGATAATACACTTAAAGCTGTGAAAACAGTGCTCACAATTGTTAGTTAATATTAGGTTATCAAGTATGAAATGTCCAATTTACTTAAGTACTAAGTTTGACAGTTGATATCTCTGATATTTCACTTTGACACTTCTTGTTTTATTCTGATTGTGAAGGTACATCCTCATTCTTTCAAATGCACAGTTTGGCTTGTGTTTATCTTGTAAAACATTTTTAGAGCAATTTTTGTGAAACCATAGTTAAGTCAAAAATTCACATTATTTTCAAATATGAGTTCCGTTGTGGAACCAATGCTGCACAGACAGCATGATATATCAACAAAGTGTTTGGGAAGGATGTGACTAATGAATACACAGTACATCGATGGCTTGCTAAGTTCCATTCTGATGATTTTAATCTTGAAAATGAGCCATGTGGGCAACCTGAAACTAAGGTGGATAATGATAAGCTGAAAGCTGTAGTGGAAGCGAATCCATCTCAACCTATGCATGAATTAGCAGCAAGATTTGATGTACTATTCCAACAATATTGGACCATTTGTAACAAATCGGCAAGGTAAAGAAGCTGGATAGATGAGTTCCACATGAATTAAACAAGCATCGGCAGAGAAATCGTCTGGAAGCTTGCCTTTCTTAGCTGTCATGACATAAAAGCAAACCATTTCTACATAATATTGTTATATGTGAAGAAAAATGGATTCTTTTTGACACTTGCAAGCGTTTGGCACAATGGTTGGATAAAGACGAAGTGCCGAAACATTGTCCAAAACCAAATATTCATCAAAAAAAGCTAATGGGGCCGGGCGTGGTGGCTCACGCCTATAATCCTAGCACTCTGGGAGGCCGAGGCGGGAGGATTGCTCGAGGTCAGGAGTTCAAGACCAGCCTGAGCAAGAGCGAGACCCCATCTCTACTAAAAATAGAAAGAAATTAGCCGGACAACTAAAATATATATATATATAAAAAAATTTAGCTGGGCATGGTGGCACATGCCTGTAGTCCCAGCTACTCGGGAGGCTGAGGCAGAAGGATTGCTTGAGCCCAGGAGTTTGAGGTTGCTGTGAGCTAGGCTGACGCCGTAGCACGCTAGCCCGGGCAACAGAGTGAAACTCTGTCTCAACAACAACAAAAAAAAGTCCGGGCACGGTGGCTCACGCCTGTAATCCTAGCACTTTGGGAGGCCAAGGCGGGTGGATCGCTCAAGGTCAGGAGTTCGAGACCAGCCTGAGCAAGAGCGAGACCCTGTCTCT